>JACTOM010000867.1:2888957-3103207 GCA_015832385.1 Elymnias hypermnestra
CAGTCAGACCAATAAGACAGTCAGACCACTTAGGCAGTCAAACTAATGAGAAAGTCAGACCAATGATTCAGTCAGACAAATTAGGCAGTCAGACCAATGAGGCAATCAGAATAATAGGGCAGTCAGACCAGTGAGGCAGAAAGACCAATGCGACAGTCGGACTAATGAGGCAGTCAGACCAATAAGAAAATCAGGCCAATGATTCAGTCAGACCAATGAGGCAGTCAGACCAATGAGGCAGTCAGACCAATGAGGCAGTCATATGTTTAGAGTAACGTATAAAAAGGTTTAATTCTTCTGAATGTGTGAACTTCTAAAAGCCAAGATTTTGATAAAGTATTGTCTCCAAGTAAATAGATTGACTATTCTGTCTATATTTCTACACGGGATTGTGAACTACGCGTGTGACTTCATCGAAAATAGCTAATATATTTATATTAATAATTATTATTTATGTTTTTTATGTTAATTTGTTTGAAGTTTAGGTAGTTTTAATATTTACAAATAACATGTGTCATTTTTATTTACCACTCGTTCTTTAATGTACTATTTTTCATTAAATATAAAATAAAAATATTTCATAAATTCTCTTTTCTAAATTTTTAATTCAAACAACAAAATTTAATTAATAATTTCTGATATTGACAAAAAACAAGTGGCATTTATATTCATAATTCGTCATTTGCAATTTCCTAAAATATGTTCCTTTTTCTCTGCCTCTAAGTCTCTAGTTTTAGACTTGTATAAATATAAACAAGTCTTAAAAATTACTTTGCCAGAGAAGTTTTACTTCTGATATGTTCAGGTACTTTGTATGCACGCGCTTTTTATTTTTTAACCGACTTACCTCATATCTCCCGACTGGGTGGACCGAATCCAGTTCTGATGATGGCATCCATGAGAAAAACGGATAACTGTTAAATTTGCATTAAGCATGTGCGCGACAAATGTACGATTAACTCATGATCACGCTAACCGATTTATTGGAAAGGATATACTTCAAGGGTTGTTTTGTGATAGTTTGGTTAGGTTCTCATGATGGAATCCATGACAAAGTGACGGAACTCTTCAATTCTTAAAAGCAAATGAACGATACTCGACAGAATCTATAGGCTATCCAGATATTTGAGTTTCCTACCGTAACTTATGTATGGTCAAGTGCTAGTTGTAGTTAAATATGAAGATCAATGGATCTCCTCAACGGCTTACAGTAAGGGTGCGGTTTAAGGCAGAAAATATAAGTGTCTGTAATCAAATAGCAACGTTTGTGGCTGCATTGCAACACGTTTACTTCAGATTCACTAAAAATAAAAAATAAGTAAAAATTTTAACAAAAAAGGAACCGCATTCAAAACAGACTTAGAAATATATTAATATGCTCTAAAAAGTAAGAAATAATTGTGTATTCTTTTGTAGTGTTCTTCGTATTCTTATATTCGGAGTCGGTGTCAGCTGCCAAGTGGACACGCGGGGAACATCTACCTTGGCTGACACCGACTGTAAGTCTGTTTTGAAGGCCGTTCTTTTTTTGTTAAAATTTTTATTTATTTATAATTAGTGAATCTCCAGAGAAAGGTTAAATGTTCAGAAAACATGAAAAAATGCTTGGAATATAGTAGAAAAAGTTATTTCACTTTGTCTTAGAAAACAATCTACTCTATCAAACGTTTGACTTTCGTCAGTTCGTTTAGAAATCAAATAAAATGTTAAGGAATACTCTTGTTTGTTTTTGTCATTTGACATGGACAGCCATCAATTTCTGGTCAAAACTTTAATATTTGACGGACTTTGGCGGGAATCTAGGAGTAAAGGTCGTGTTTTTTAGTAATAAATACATAATAACAAAGTAATAGATAAATAGCCTTCTTCTTGTCATGATTATTACACAGCACCACACATTGTACCGAATTCGTTTAGTGGCTCTTTGATGACCGTATATCCAAGAAGCCCGTGTAAATATAGCTGCCAGATATTGAATAGAAAAAAGTTACGCAATCACGTTTCCCGTTCCCTTTTTAATAATATAGAAATAATAAATACACACAGTGGGCCATTCATGTGAATCGTTTAAGCTTCAAGCGCACGTGTGGCGACTATAGGGTGAGTTGAAAGGAACAATAGCTTTACTTCAAGACCGGTTCAAGGCTGAAGTCCGCGTTCCTCTTATACGTATAATACGTAAAAATTGTTTGTTGTTTACTGAAGAAAATTAAGACTTTATCCTCTCCTATGGGTGATGAAGCCTGTGACCAGCAGTGGGACGGTCATGGACTTCTACTTACAAGACCTTACTTACCTTACCTACCTTATACGTTTAGATTCAGAAAGCAAGAGCCATGATGGTGAGAAAAGACATAGAAAGAAACATTTGAAGCTTTTACGCTAGGTTTGATAGGACGCTGTACTATTTTTCTCAATTCATGTTTGAAAAATCTATATTAAAACTAAATAATATTAAAATATACAAACTACTTTGTTAACAGTTCAAAATTTGAGCTATATTCGAGTATATATAACGTGGACTATAAATATGAATTGAAAATAAATAAAGTAAGGTAAAAAAGTAAGCAGCAGCCCATTAAGTTCTCACTCCTGGGCACAGACCTCCATACGTATAGAAGAGAGGGGTTTTAAAGCATAAACCCACCACGCTGCTCCACTACCGGTTGGCAGTTAATATTTCTTCACTCCCATAGTCGAATACGACTAGAGAGAGAGATCTAGTTAAGCAATGAGGATTCAGTAGTATCACAATTTAGTACACTCTTTGCTAATATAGCACAACAAGAACATTAATTTCTTTAGTAAATAAAGATTCCTGTTGATTTTTTTTATGATTTATCTCATCACATCGGATTGCTATAAACATATTTTACAAAGTGACTTTAAAGACCATTTAATTATTGAATTTTCGTCTTAAAGTTCTACTTGAAATCTATTTTCTATTTATCTTAACTAAGTCTAAAAAGATAGGTAAGTAGCAGCCCATTAACGTCCCACTGCTGGGCACAGGCCTCCTCACTCATATGAGAGAGGGTTTTTAGAGCATAGACCCACCACGCTGCTCCACTGCGGATTGGCAGGCATAGTACACAAGTGTACTCTCTATTCCTTCACTCTCATAGCCCGATGTGACGGTAATTCGACACAACCGGAGAGAGATCAGGCGCAGGACCGACGGCTTAACGTGCTCTCCGAGGCACGGGGGTGGATCACACCGCCGACTTCCCAACTTCGGGCTAATATTGAGAAAATCTTAATAGAAAACTCAATATCCATTTTTGAATTGGCCCGACCCGGGACTCGAACCCAGGACCTCATGTCTGTAGTCGAACATGCTAACCACTAGACCAATGAGGCAGTTAACTAAGTCTATAATCCGATATTTACTTTTATCATTCATATAATAAAAATACCGTAATTAAAGCATCCAGTACAATTTAATTACTATAATATTCAAATCATACACATCATAATTCATATTAAAACATGTAAAACCATGTATAAGTATACAAAATAGTTATGAATAGGTTTATAGAGGAACTAGCGCAACGTGTGACCCAATTTTATTTCGACTTGCCCTACCAGGTGATAGGTGCATTTTATACGGAGGGGAAGCTAACACGTGTATCAAACACCAGCTAAAATACATCGAAGCAATGTTATACATTCACTCTAAATAACGAAAAATAAAGAAAAACTTGCTTTATGTAATAGCGAGAAGGGTTATCAATACATGTTTGGAGGGAAAACGAAATCTTGCAAAGGAACTGCGTCTCAACTCGTTCTGATCCCGCGATATTATTATAAAGCCTTTGTCTGAAGTCCGCACATCTGTGTGACCTCTTGAATAGCCATTGAATTATTGAAAATATTTAGAGCGTAACCCGTGGGCTCATGGAAAAATGTGGGAGCTTTTTTTATTGACACATGACTGTGATATCGCCTGATTTAACAGTTCAAATTGAAATTCTAAACTTCTTTATTGAAGTAAGCCTTTACAGCACTTTTGCATCATCAAATGTTATTATTTTCAATGTACTATAATTGATGACGTTTATAAGTTAAGACTGCCTCATTGGTCTAGTGGTTAGCATGTTCGACTACAGACATGAGGTCCTGGGTTCGAATCCCGGGTCGGGCCATTTCGAAATCGATAATGAGTTTTCTATTAAGATTTTCTCAATATTTGCCCGAAGTTGGGAAGTTGGCGGTGTGATCCACCCCCGTGCCTCGGAGAGCACGTTAAGCCGTCGGTCCCGGACTCGAACCCAGGACCTCATGTCTGTAGTTGAACATGCTAACCACTAGACCAATGGCCTCATTGGTCTAGTGGTTAGCATGTTCAACTAGTAAATTAATAACGCACACAGTCTGGAAATTGAATTATGGATGCCATTAATGACGATGTCGGCGGAGAACTCTACGCCCCTATTCTTTATGCTGCTCCTTCTCTCGTTTTCTCCGAGATTCTTGTCTCGCTATCACTTAGCGGAAATTCCTTTAGCTTAAGTACATTAGATTACTTAACTAAGTGCTTATAAAAAAACATTACAGTTTACATACCACATCAAGCAGATACGCATCGAATTAATTCGCAGTACTGAATAATGCACTTTAACGTCGTGTCGTACATGCACTATAAAAAAAACAGCCAGTAAATTTTTACATAAAGCCCTCATTTCCTCTGACGTTGAACGGATACACCGTGGAATACAAAAAAACTTTATACATAGATGTTACTTCGTTAGCACATAATGACGGATGGCTCCGCGATCCTGCAATGTTTTGATGATGAGCCAATGTCTAGCCATATTGTTGTGGGTTTGTCCATTGTTTTGTGATACTTATTCTGATTGACGGCTAGAGTATTAATTGACGAGTTATATTGCATTAAAAATGACTCACGTGTAGATTTTATTAGTTACGTAAACATAAGTTTACAATCTACCAAAAAAGTCAATTCCAACTTACAATTTACTTCATACAATCAGAAGTGTAAATTTTAAATGCAGGTTCTTGAGGCTTCAATAAACAGTAATCTGCAATTATCAGCCAATACGACTATAAATTGAATTAATCAATAATGAAATAATATAAAAATCAAATTGTCATCAGTTTAGGACTTGAATGGATCAATACAAAAGTATTTTTATAAAATGAAGATTTCAAGTTATATTGCTACTGTGGGCTAATAGCGATTAATAAATAACGTATGCTATTTGTTACAGTACATTATATAGTAAAAAGAAATGAATTGTTTATAACCTCTCTTTAAGATGACATTAAAGCCTATGTTCAATAGAAAAAATATAAACATAAATCAACTAAATTTAGAAAAAATAAACATGAACTTGAGTGTTTGAATATTTTTTTAATTGCCGACAGTTTAACCATCGACTGTGATTACTCCTGATGATAAGTGATATACAATACAAATATTACTTTTCTCTAAGGATATTTACCTCTTATGGATTCTGTCTGTGTAGAAACACAGCATCGTACCGGACAAATCGCTTTGCTTGCTGTACGTCTTTGCTGGCAAGGTGGTATCTAGCCATGGCCAAACCGCCCACCAGTCGGCCAAATCAGAAAATTCTATTTCCTTAATCCGCCCTGCCGGGATCGAACTCACGACCTCTGTTTGCAAAGCGAATATTCGCACAACTGCGCTAGAGAGGCCGTCCATAAATGTATTTTATTGACAATTGCAACATATAGTAATAAAGAGGGCATAATTATATAGTAAAGGTAAGTAGCAGCACATTAACGTCACACTGCTGGGCACAGGCCTCCTCACTCATATGAGAGATGGTTATAAGAGCATTGACTCACCACGCTGCTTCACTGCAGAAGGCATAGTACACGAGTGCAAGCCGACAGGACCGGAAAAAGATCTGGCGCAGGACTGACGGCTTTACGTGCTTTACGAGGCACGGCGTGGATAACACCGCCAACTTCCCAACTACGGGAAAACAATGAGGAACTCTAAATAGAAACCTCAATATTGATTTTTAAATTGGCCCGACCCGGTCTCAAACCCAGAACATCAGGTCTGCAGTCGAAGATGCTAACCACTAAACCTCAATATTTGCCCGAAGTTGGGAAGTTGGCAGTGTGCTCCACCCAGTGCCTCGGCTAGCACGTTAAGCCGTCGGTCCTGCGCCTGACCTCTCTGCGGTCGTTTCAGATTCCCTTCACATCGGACTGTGAGAGTGAAGGAATAGAGAGTGCACTTGTGTACTATGCCGTCCAATCGGGAGTGGAGCAGCGTGGTGGGTCTATGCTACTTATGCAGCGTGTTGGGTTGCGCGTTGCGTATACGATGTTGTGCAGAAACCTTTAGTGACCTTTAATTTTAGACCCATGAGATTAACTGCAGTTTTGTACCAGTACATGGAATTACTGTTAAACCATAACGTGCACATAAAAAATCCAACCCCAAAGAATGGAAACTTAAGTTTCCTTTGAATCACAATGTGCTTATAGCACGGTCGAAAGCACGTACAAACTTGGGTGGTTTGAAGTAACCACATTCACATGTTTATGTTTGGTTAAATGTCACGCAAGCGAAACCTCGTAAGGTAACTACTACATTGAAACTGTAAAGTAATCAAATTTGTAACGAATTCCATTATTGTAATATACATGCTGACACATGCAACTTTTGCGTAACATAAGAGAAAGAGGTATACTGAGTCAACCATAAATGATAGTAATAGGTTGCTGTGGACTTTTTTTAGAACTTTGCAAAGGGAACAATTCTGTCATAGATAATTATTGTCAAACTATAACCGTTTACGCAGCGTTCGAAACGGAAGCTCTAAAGAGCAAACAATTATACATTTTCCTTGTTTATGCTGTACTGTTGACGGTCTTGTTGGAGCAATTGCGCGGATACTCGCTTTGCGACTAGAGGTTCAATAACCGATATAGTCTATTTTTTTAATTGCCTGTGGCTAGTTACCAAATTACTAGCAAAGACAAGCTGGCAAGCAACAGACCGTTCCGGTACGATTCTGGGTAGAAACCATAACAGTGTTAGCGATCATGATTGTTTTATTTGTGGATTGCTATTAAATTACTATATTTGTTTATTATGCTGAGGTCTTTAAAATTATATCAGTGAAACGTTTACATGCACTACATCCGGTTTAACGCAATTCCGGAATAACTCAAATTTAAGAAGTCGTCGTTTTCACGACGACTGTGATTGGTGAACTTATTATTTTTGAGTGGGGCGTTTGGTATAAAAAAGTTATCACAGGAGAATGAAGCAATATTCGCTTAGTGACAGTTCTTAGTTTGTATCAACGTCCGTATTGTGTTTTAAGTCATTCAAAATATGTAATATAATAATGAAGAATCTGAGAATAGTATTACTTACCCTGCAAATTAGTTAGCGACTCTAAAAGTTGTACTGTTGACGGTCTTGTTGGGGCAATTGCGCGGATACTCTCTTTGCTACTTGAGGTTCGATACCCGATAAAGTCTATTTTTTTAATTGTCTGTGGCAATTTACCAGCAAAGACAAGCTGCCAAGCAAGAGACCGTTCTGGTACGATTCTGGGTAAAAACCATGACAGTCATATTACCTCTTGCCAGATTAGTTTCCATCTTAGATTGTATCATAATATGACATTATAGTTAAGCAAAGATAACACTTTCATTGATTCTTTCGATGTTAGTGGTAGAAATATGGGCTTATATTCCTCGATAAATAGGCCGTTTAACAATAAAGAATTTTTTAATTCGGACCAGTACTTCCTGAGCTTAAGGTGTTTACTCAAACAAATAAAAAACAGATTAAATTTGTTTACCTTCATATTATAAGTAAGTAGTTAAGTATAGACTTTTCATTATTAAAGTAATCTTAACTCATATTTTATAGACGTAACTTTTGTGTTTTTGTATATATGTTTGAAATATTTTCGCACAAAAACTACCGGACCGATTGCAAAATATGTTTCACCATTAGAAAGCTGCATTTTCATTGAGTGACAAAGGCTATATTACTTTCTCAAAAAAATAGGGATCTCTAAGAAAAATGCATAAATGTAACCCAACATGTGAAATAATTAGTCTCGAAAACTCTGACATCTGAACAAAAAATGATTTACAGTATTATAGAAAATATTAAAGTCTACAAAAAAGACTGGGATACCATATGTCCAACTACTGTAGATATGCCACTATAACTACTTTTCTACATATTAAAAGTGCCGACAATATTTCAAACCATATTTTCATACCTCTGTATTTAATCCTTGTCCTATTTAATTATATTTTATTTAAGATCATCTAAAATACCTTTTCAATTATTAAAATCGGACATGCCATTCAAAAGATATAACAAATTAAAAAATGTCAATCTGAACAAAATAATGTTATCTATACTAATATTATAAAGAGGAAAGATTTGTATTTTTATATGTAACGAATAAACTGAAAAAGTACTGATTTTAATCATTCTTTTTTCATTAGAAAGCTACATTATCACTAAGTAACATAGGCTATATTTAGTACTAGATTATTATAGAAATCTTTAGAAATTCCTATTAAAACCAACCGAAGGTGTAAATAAATTAGCCATAAAATGTCTTTCATCGCAATCGCTGTGAAGAGTATTAATGATAGGACAAAAAAATGTTCTACAATATTATAGAATATATCAATNGTGGAGACCTTCATTTACCTTCTATCATTCTTCTTTAGTATTATTTTCTGCGGTTTTATTTTCTTCTTTTTATTTTAAGAGTATTTTGCTGGTCGTTTCTTTTATTTTGTATGTAGATTATCTTTTTGGTGGTGAATTTTACAAGATTGAATACAGGTTTTTGTTCGCAGCGCACCTCTTCGTCGTTCTTCACGTAAAGCTAATTCTGGATTGTATTACTACGATGAATATGATCGAGACGACTCAGGTGACAGGTAATTCTATTTATATGATATGAGTTCACATCATTAAAAGAAAAATCAAATCAAAAATATCTTTATTCAAGTAGGCATATTACAGCACTTTTGAATCGTCAAATTATATTTTTTTTCCACACTCTGATTCTAATATACATCTGATGACGGTACTCAAGATCGGCTTAAAAACTAAAGTTACGAGGGTTCCTTCGCGCCCCGATCCGAGAAGAACCCACAACAAACTCAGTCGGGTATTTTTTTTTACCATCATCATTACAATAACAAATTAGTTTACTATATTTTAATTAAAATTAGAGCAATTTGTTCACTCCCAAGCGTTTCTATCGTCTAGGTAATCTTGCAACTTATAATACGATTTTTCTATCAACTTTCTTTTAACAAAGACTTTTATTCAATTTGTTCACAGTAAAGTATTTTATTCAGATCATCATCATACAAATATATAGACAGAAAAGACTTTATGTATTCCAGAATGACAATTTTTATTCATTAGCAGTGATCTTCTGGAATAATCATCACACATATTTGTATATTTCTCCTAAAGTAATTAAAAACTATGTGATATAAATCTTTTGTCTTAATTAAAATAAGTCTACGTGGGTGAAACCGCGGGACATTGTTAGTCTAATAAATAAAACAGTCATAACTATAATCACTATCTATGGAAGAGAAGGATGCTAGCAAACAAAAAGGCTACTATAACTTTACACGTAATTTGAGCAATGTAAAAAGACGAAATATATAAAAGGTTTTAGCAAAGATTATCAAGTCATTTTGTTAAATTTTCGACTTGGAAACTGTAAGTATAATGGCACAAAAAAACAATAACTTTGTAACCTTTTAACATAAAACAACATCGTGAAATAGCGATATATATTTTTCACTCAACGCTACAAGACAGGGAATTCCAAACGTTTTTAAATGCGGAGCTCAAATTAAACACCGGGGAAGTTGAATTAATTAGCAGTAAAAATGTGGCCGTTTTTATTTGACCCACATCTAAGGGATAATTGTGAGGGAATAAATTGTTTATTTATTAGTTTTATAGGTCACTGCATAATACTGGCAGGTGCAGCGGAGCGTACACCTGCTACAAGGGGTTGTTCAAGGTCTCCGATGTGCGCTTTTTTGTTCGTGCTTGGCGATGCGCGTGCGCGAGAATTTTTATAGGTGAACTTCTTTTTGCAAATTCCTTTGTGTTCGTTTTAAATTTCCTATGAAACATCTTAATAAATATATAATACGCTTCAAATACAATACAATATTATAAAAACAACATAGCACTTCTTCACACGATGTTCTAGAGATGTCATTTAAGAAATTCAAAACCATTGTTAACCCTTTTAATGCTGAAGATATTTTCGCATATGTTGCATAAATTGAGGAATGATTATTGAAAAAATATACCTTATTTATGAAGTGTGGATAGAATCTTGATTATTTTTCTCAAATGTAGATGGACTCTCGTAATTCTCTTTATTGTTTATAGGACATCCAAAACAACTCAAATCATATCAAGCTACGCACATTATGTGCTTGGGCAGATATGTCCCTTAATAAATTTAAATTTAAATAAAAAAAAATTGGTTGAAAATACATACTATAACTTGCAAGCATACTTAGACGATGGAAACGCGTGAGAGTTAACGAATTGGTCTAATTTAAATATAATAAAGTTGTATAATATTGTGATGATGATGGTAATATAAATATAAAATACAAAAAGCGAGGATATGTCGACGGTTTGCACTCTAAGGGTTAAAAGAAAACTATTTGAAAGATCCTACAATAATTTGAAAGATTACTTAGACGATAAAAAAGCGTGCTACTGAATGAATTACTCACATCTAAATATAATAAATGAATATTACGAAATGAAATGAAATATAAATTTTAATGATGATAATTAAAATATACCCCATTGAGTTTGTTGTGGTTTCTTCTCAGGACAGGGCGCGAAGAAAGATTTTAACTTTAGATTCAAAAGTGCTGTGAAAGTCTACTTGAGTAAAGAATACTTGAATTGAATATGAACCCATACAATTCGAGTTCAACAATGTAAGTAAATTGAAGTTCTACATTACATTTTTTTCCAAATAAGTTTATTGTCTAATACATAGTCACAATTAGTTTAAAGCTATTAGGAATATAAAAACTGTTAGTTTAAAAATAATGGGTTACTGTTGTACATGCAGGTTGTATTGATATATTGTAACCAATTATCGGTTTAAGTATAGCTTTTGCAAATAACGCAGGAGTTTGTAAAATATTTTACTACTAAAATCTTTTATTTTAATAGTAAAATATTCATAATAAGTAGTGCCACAAAATAAATTTGGGAAATCATATAAAAAGTTTATTATCTGTAAGCCTGTCATTAATTACCTAACTAATATATATTTTTTTATATCTTTTGAGCATTTGTTAAGTAAAATATGATCTCATGTTGACGTTGTGCCGTCGTAAAATAAATGTTTTTATTAACGAAAACATGATAAATAGAAAAGCCTATTAACGAATGCAGCTGGGTATAAGCCACCCTTCACAGCGGAGAATAGTTTTGTAGTTAAGACAAACCATAGCATGTTGCTACACTGCAAGTTGGGAGGCTATGCAAACACCGGAAATGCTCACGTATGTTTCCTTTACCGAAAAGCTTTAATGATGAAGATTAAAGCTTTCATGATGATATTATTAGACGAATCTAATCAATAGTTCACAATCCTATCTATTCGGCTATCAATCCACGTTCGTTATTTGAAAATGTGTAAAATAACAATAACGTCTAATTGTATTAAATTTGCCTAAACATCTAGTGTATCAACAATCAAACTGTGTTTTTTGTTTATCTTTAATAAGTTTACTGACAATGTTTGTTAATGTTATAGCCTGTGGCTCAGCAGGGCGCTTTCGAAAACAGGATTTTGAGAATCTTAAAAGAAAAATATCATCAAAGTAACTTCTGAATTACCTCGCCCTGACATCTATGGACAGATAAGCCTTTTAAGAATTGTGAGTAGTCTTGCCAGTCGCATTATAAGGTTTTTTCCAATTATTTTTATATTCATGAACAAGATTTAACAGTAATCACACCTAATACTAATTTAGAAAATACAGTCTAACGTGCTAACATAAACTGATAAATATAAATAGTCGTTTTTCTGTTATAATGTGAGTTTAAAATGTATTATTCAACTGCTAATAGTTCACACTTTTCTTAGATATTTGTTGTTCAAATTTGCAATACAACTATTAATATAGGATTTTATTCATTCGGTCAAGTTCGGATACATTATTTTAAACTTATAATAGTCGAAACTTGATGTTATTTAATATGTAATTAATAGAATTTGCAAAAGATTGTACAGTATTTAAAAATAACGTAAATGATGTAAGATTTACTGTTTTTTTTAAATATAGTGTTTTAAGAACACAGGACACTTCAACTTCAGCGTAACTTTCTTTTAATATAAATCGTTGAATAGGAAGTAATCATATTATTAAATGGACTAATTAGAATGCTCTGTAGATTGACATCAAAACAAGTTGGAATAGTGACTTATCAATGATAACCATAAATAACGTTTGCCGGTCTAAACTATTTGAAGAATAGTGTTTGTGTAATAATAGAGCTTTATAATGCCTAAAAATTTTGCAAAAATCGATAAGCCAAACAAATTTATAGTGACTCTGGAAAAATATTTATATAGCTCCTATAACAGCGTTCAGTATCATGAAGAAAACAAACTCGCTAAGAAACAAATTCAGAGCAGTTAACATAGTGACAGTTCACTGCGTATACATATTAAAAAACTGATATGTACATAAAAATAAGTAACTCGTTCTTGAGTACTATTATCAGACGTACATTAGCATCAGTGTGTAAGAAAAATATATATTTGGTGAGTCAAAAGTGCTGTAAAGGCCTATTTGAATAAAGATAGTTAGACTTTGACTTTGAAATTTGGTTGTTTATAAATATAAATTAACCGTAAAAATGATTATGATTGGATGCCTTGAGGAGGAGTTTGACTGAACTGTACATTACAATTTGTAAACTATAATACAACCCAAATCACAAAATAAAGAATATTGAAAAAAAAAGTAAATATAGAATACTAAATACAGTTTACAAATTTGAATTTACCAAAGAATGCTTTCTTAAATTCTGAAAACGAGCATACAAATAGATCAACGTTACAAAATTTCGTGTTGTAATGGCTAAAAACTCTAAAGATAAAGTGTTAGTAGAAAAACTCGTCTTTACATATTTAACTATATAGTTACGAGTAAATCGGCCATATATTTTGATTGGATGCAAGCCTTATACTGGCAAAAATTTATACTTCATTAACAATTGCACGCATATACATTTTCCATACGAATACTGCTTCAACCCGTTTTCGAACAAAGCATGGCTTTAGTCGAAGGCATCCCGTAAAACTGGTAGACCTTGATCTCGAAGGGACCCTCGACGATCCGCCGGCTAACCTTGGGTTATTTTAAACCACGCCTGCACACGAATCCCGTCGGACAACTCCTTACGTCTGTTACATAATGCGAAATTATAGTTTCCAACTTTTTTCTTCCCATCTCTCTGAAAAGCGTGTGGCCCTGTCATTTCAATTTTATAGCCTTTGTTTTGGCTCGCACATATTTTATTTCTTTTCGCGGAACCGTAAAAGGAAGAGGCAATGAAGGGTTAGTCGTTCTTTTATGGAGTTATTTATGGTTTCGTATAATGGCCGCCGCTCGCCGCGAAATTTAGAGACAGCTGCGTGCCCTTCGAAATATTTGATCCCGCGCATTTTTCTGCTTGACCTCAGACCTTATAGTCAATTTGTTTTGCAATCATATAAACACTAACTATATTCTATCATATTAGCCGCGTAATACTGTGGAAAAATGAGAAAATCCGTTCTTTACAAACGTCTACGTTGCGTATAAATAGATTTTAAAATTAAGGGATAAGTAATCCTTCTTCTGCCTCATTGGTCTGGTGGATAGCATGTTCGGCTACAGACATGAGATTCTGGGTTCGATTCCCGGGGCGGGCCAATTTAAAAATAGATTTTTGATTGAGTTTTCTATTAATATTTTCGCAATATTTCTCCGAAGTTGGGAAGTTGGGGGTGTGCTCCACCCCCGTGCCTCAGAGAGCACATTAAGCCGTCGGTCCTGCACCTAATCTTTTTTCAATAGTGTCGGATTTCCGTCACATCGGATTATGAGATACACATACTATGCCTGTCAATCCGCAGTGGAGCAGCGTGATGAGTATAGGCTTTAAAACCCTCTCTCCTACGAGTGAGGTGGCCTGTGCCCAGCTGTGGGACGTTAATGGGCTGCTATTTACCTTAGTTACTCAATCCTCCTTCTGTGATGTGATTTTATATGTAGTGGTCGCCTAGAGGTCGAAATTGGACCATTAGTAATTGAAATTATAACTTTGAACATTATTTAGATTCTATTATCAAACACTATGTTCAAAAAAGTATAACATTACTAACTGACCCAGCAAACGTTGTTTTGCCATAGAATAATTATTATCCCTACAAAAATAGGGTCTGGTGACAGAAAGGTGAAAATTTAGGGTTGTGTGTATTATTTAATGCTACAATATAAAAAATAAAACATTATCCAAAAATAACAAATATGTTAGGGGTGGACAATCCTTCTAGTTTAGTGTTTAGCATATTCGATTCGAGTCGGGCCAATTCGAAAATCAATTTTGAGCTTTCTATTAAGATTTTTTCAATATTTGCCCAAAGTTGGGAAGTTGGCGGTGTGATCCACCCCCGTGCCTTGGAGAGCACGTTCAGCCGTTGGTCTTGCGCTTGATCTCTCTCCGATCGTGTCGGATTCGCGTCATATCTGACAATGAGAGTGAAGGAATAGAGAGTGCACTTGTATGCTATGCCTGCCAATCCGCACTGGAGCAGCGTGGTGGGTCTATGCTCTAAAACCCTCTCTCGTATGAGTGAGGAGGCCCGTGCCCAGCGGTGGGACGTTAATGGGCTGCTCCTTGCCTTACTTACTAACCTATACACGAATACTAAATACCTAAAAAGGATATTTCAAATTTGTTTCTGCTTCTTGTATTATAATTGGTTATTTCGTTCTGACTAAACAAATGAATATTTTAACAATTAAATAAAATATTACGTCATAAATTTTGCAAGGGTACTGCGAGAATCGATATTTCTCAATATTTATTAGTATTTTATAAGTTGGTCGTATCCATTTAATTCTTAATTATATTTTCAATTTATTGTATATCTTATGGCTCATAAGATACCCACAATTATTTAAAATATAAGGCATTCGATTTCAAAAGATTTGTAATTTAGAATTCTTTACCCTTCTCAACGTTTAACAGAAAACTGAAGAAGTTCTTTGTAATGTCGTACATTACTCCGAAAGGATTTTCGTTTGAACTTTCTGAGTATAGGTAAATACTCGATGTGAGCAGAAAGTTTATCTATCAATTTAAGTATTTTCTTTAAGAAAAGTTATATACCTCGATGGAAATGTATTTTTAAATTTAAGAATGTGCTGCAATCACAGATGGAATGGCAAGTATTGATTTAGGATAAAGCACGGTGGTTAAATTGTATGCTAGTATAGGTTCCGGGTTCTTTTATCCATTGGAAAAGATTTAATTCTAACTAGCAATGTCCCGCGGTTTCACCTCCGATCCGAGATACCGATCTCGGGGCAGTGGTAAGTCGGTCTATGGATTTACTTTCTATTTCATTTAGATTTTAATGACATCCTTTCGGATTATTAGATATTAGTATTGTTCGATAAATGTCGGCACTTTTGTTATCTTTTAAAGTGTAAATAAGTAATTATAGTGGCATCACTACAGTAGTTGGACATATGGTGACTTTTTTGTAGATATTAAATCGTTCTATAAAATTGTAGAACATTTTTTTGTTATATCATCAATAGTTTTCGCAGCGCACGCGATGACAGATTTTTGGTAACCAATTTTTATACACCTCGGGTTACATTAATACATTTTTATAAAGGATCCCTATTTATTTATTTATTTTTTTTTTTTTAGAAAATAAGATGCCTATATCACTCAGTGAAAAGTTTTTCAGTAGTTTTTATATGAAAACGTTACAAATATACACACATACAAAAACACAAATGTTTCCTTTTTCTGGCGGTGCTTGTTTACCACCTAACCAGCATACTTGTGTCGACGAGCAAAAATTCTTCCAGTACGAAGCTGTTTCGAAACTGTTAAGGAGTAAATCACCTCTTACTAGTTTACTGCTACCATTTTAGACCTATCATCCTAGCATATCAGCAATAAAATTCTAAAACATGGTTATTACGTAACCTAACAATCAAGTTTAAACAGATAACGCTGCTCGTGTGAAATATGAAGATCCAAATAGTTTCGATGGTAAAGGATGATTATGGATGTAAAGGGGCCATCGATACTTTTATATTGACGGTGGAAAGCAACAAAACTTGACCATAACGTTGCCAAAGTAATTTTTTAGCATAAAAATTACAACTCTAGTTGATAAATAGAGAAGTTATATATTTTTTTGTTCTTAAGAAAAGATTTTCTATTCGGATGAACAATTTTGGAATTGCTGGTTGATATTTGTTTGCTTTTCAGCGTCAATATGAAGGTATATTATCATTTGAGCCATTAGTTCGTTCCCGACTATTAACCAACCACTCAACCATTAAAGACATTGTATATTTTAGTTCCGGTACGAAGCTGTATAGAAACCATTCCGGATATGTCCGATTTCCCTTGAAAAAGATGACAACCAATTTAATATCTCTTACATATTTCTCAACACACACACACCCATGTCAGAAGTGAAACTTCTTTGATAAGCTAATATTTAAGCCTTGTTTATATTTATACAAATCTAAAACTTTGGATTTCCGAAACTTAAAGAGAGGGACATAGGAATGTAATTTATTGAATGTAATTGTCATTAAAATATTAAAAGTGTCGAAAATTAATACAAATAATATATTGAAATCTCAAATGGCGAACTGTAAATAAGAATTCCACGTGTTTTTAGCCAATGTTAGAAATTTTTAATTAAATTTTGGTTTTGAATTTTAGAGAAGAGAATATATAAAATATTTTCATTTTATATTTTATGAAAAATTATATCTTAAATTATTAAATGAGGTGTGACAAATTAAAATGCCACATGTTATTTGTAAATATTAAAACGACCTGAAAATGTAAATAATGTGAAAATTTAACCCTCATGCGCCTAAAGAAGTTTCACTTCAAAATTGCATCACCTTATCCTGTCTAAGTCACAACTGGGGGGTAGATTTCAGCTGTTGCTAGTTACCTCCTTACCAACCAAGCAAAATATTTGTGTTACGATAAAATGCTGTGCGAAAGCCCTAAGAAGTAAATTATCTCTCACCAAAATAGCGCGCTTCCATCCTCGACTGTATCATCACTTACCATTAAATATGATCATTCGTGCACTTATTCTTACATATTTAATAAACGAATAGTAAAACATACTTATAACTGCCATATGCATTCGAAATGGAGAATTATTTTTATTATTGACGGGTCAGCGCTTGAATGTGATCACCCCTATGATAAGTGATGATACAATCTAAGATGGAAACGTGCTAATCTGTTATGAGGCCGTTTACCTCTTAAGGTTTGCAATACGAAGCATCATACAGGAACACAAATCTCTTTGCTTGGCGGGATGTCTTTACTGGTAGGGTGGTAACGAGCCACGGCCGAAGCCTCCCGTCCAGATTCAGGCATACTAGAAATTACCATTTCCTAAATTCACCCTACCAGTTATCGAACCCGGGACCTCTGCTATATTTCTGGTCGTCAATATTTATTTAATTATTGAATAGTAAAACTAACAAATAACTACAAATTTTATTAGAAATGGAGGCTTTTAAATTAATCATGTTATACATTTACTTGTATATAGATTATGAGGAAATCCGTGCATAGTGGCTGTCTACGTTGCAAAAGGAGTCACTTTAAAACCATCTTCGCGTATTCTTCAAATACAGCCATATACACGAATGTTATTGCTAATTTACGACTGATAATGATAACAAAGGGCATATTACTATTATAATTTTAGAATTAATAAGGGCCCCGAATCTCCGGATATTGAATAACATATTAAAGCTTAATCAAAACCATTAATTTGCGTATTAAATTCTTCACAGTAAGCTCTTTTATATTTCCGACATTTCATATTTATAGAAAAAAACTATCAATAACCACTTCACCTATCATTTATTTTTATAGTAAAAGAATAAACTTTCCATCCAGTTAGGCATGCATTATTCCTTTGTGTGTTTGTTGTATTTGTTCCACGTTAACACGATGCTATTATCACGGCTGCAAACATTCCCCTTTATTGTGTTGTTTGTGCGAGAAAGAAATTGGAAACCGTATAAAAAGATACTTTAAAAACCTGAGACCTGTTTGACTCGTTTGGTTTGTCGGATATCTCTTTTGCCTTTTTGCGAGACCCTGAGACATTACTTACCTACGATAGGGTTGTCATATATTCTGACAATATGGGACAGCGTCACTACCAGAGGCTCTTCGTTTGATTCCCGGTTGGGCATATTTAGGAAAGTTTTTGACTGCGAAAGCTTGGGTCTGGATTAGTTACCACCATATCAGAAGAGACGTATCGCCAAGCAAAAGACTTGTTTTTCTTTGCGATGCTATGTAGAAACTGTATGAGGTAAATTACCTTTTATCAAATTAGCCTGCTTTCATCTTGGACTGAATGAACTAATAAAAAACAGTTCGAAATTGAAACCGTAACTTCGAGTTAGTTTAGTTTACTGGAGAAGGTAAAGAAATATATATTAGATAAATACATGTTTGGCACTCCACTTATGAATAAATCCTGGTAATTTTGTAATAAGTAATGTGATAAGAGAATGTCATGAGAACGTTGTGGTATAAAAGAAGATGTAGTGATTAAAATTGAGAAAGTTCTGCTTAGATGGTTTGGGCACTTAGAGAGAGGAATGATATGAAAGGAGACTGAAAGGGATTTAAGAGTGAATGGGAAAGTTGGAAGAGGAAGACCAAGGCGAATGTTCCTGGACCTGGACATTTTAAATTAGGGCCAGGTCAAGGGTACACTTAACTGACGAACTTGTATGAAAGGTTTAATGAGAATGAAGGAAACGAAGGAGATATCGTAAATGCAAGTATCGTGGCAAGTGGAAGAATGTTGTCTCTGTCTATGGGAATGAGGTGTGATGCTATTTAAGTAATTTTGTAATATCGATCTCTTTAATGTAATGAAATGAATAACTGTAAGCAGCTTTTCGAAGTTTCAGATTCAAATTGTAACTGAATTGTGATATACTTTATTGATGACATTGAAAGGAATAGGAGGGCCCTCTCGGTCGGAGTGAATATGATTTCTCCTCGATTTGCGCGCTGCTCTAGACAAGTCAAGCTAGTTCTTTTTAGAGCCTATTGTAGTTCTCTATTTATCTACAGCCTATGAAGAGATTTTACGCAGCGTACCCCTGGGGCCCTATGGATACAGTACAATAATGCGTTCCGGAAGATGCTGGGGCTGCCTCGCTTCTATAGTGCGTCAAATATATTTGCAGAAGCCCGAGTGGTATATTTCTATGCAACAATGCTCAAGACCTGTGATTCATTTTTACGTAGAGTACGGGACAGCCCTAACACCATCCTAAATATTATTGGAACGTCTACGTACTGCCCTTATTTGACACGTTTGTGAGTCTCTTTACACAAAATAAATAAATATATTCATTCATTTTAACTTTTTCCGAGTAAATCTGTTATCTTATATATATTGAAGTGGTATTTAAATCTACCCGATGTAAATCAGTTGCTACCTCTGCTCTGGTTCTATCAGTTATTGTAAGGCAGGCCTAAATAGCTAGTGTCCGGTAGGGGCTGCGATACCGCTTATCCGCAGTATTTTTGGACTGCAACGTTTCATATACTAAACGTCTTGCATGTGATCCACCTACTTCAACTTCGCACTTTTCTCGAAGTGGAAGCTTAAGATGCACTTCCAAACTATTTTCCTTTAACTTTTTGTCACAGACATGGTCGCCCTAGCTTACAATTGTATTTTTGATACCATAGACACACCGTCGGCATTAAGAAAACTAAGTCTGTAATTAAAGTATATTAAAAAAAAGCACTGTTTAACGCTTACACTTTTTTTAACTTAAGGAAGAATCAGAAGCGCCCCCGGGAACGTGGGTGAAGTCCACGTCCGGGTGACGTTAGAAATCGGGGACCTCGACTCCGCCGGCGGAGTCGCTGTGTATCGCTTGGGTGTTTGTCCCTACCTGGTATGGTAGATTGTCGATAGTTATCGTATCGTCGGGGTCGTTAAGGACATATTTAGGCCGTCTCTTCCTAGGCGGAACGTTAAGACGGATCCTATAAGAGGACGCGTTAACCACTAGTGGGTTCCTATGATTTATGGCTCTCTCGAAATAATTTTCGGAGAGCTCTTTAAAATAACTCTTTATCGTGGGGAGTTCTAAGTCCCTATGTAGATCGACATTTCGGACGTACCAGGGGCATCCCGTGGCCATCCTCATGAATCTATTTTGCAGCGTCTGCAGACGGGCCAGTCTATAGGCTGGCACGTGTGCGAAGACGATGCTGGCGTACGATATGATGGGGCGGATGCAAGTTTTGTAGAGTGTCACCTTGTGGCGAAGTGACATTTTACTTTTCTTGCAGATGAGAGGGGATAATCTACCAAGCACAAACGCGGCTCTGCCACGAACATTGCGAATGTGCTTACTAAAGTTCATGGCTTTATCTAGGGTAACTCCAAGATATTTGGCTTCTTTACTCCATGGGATGTCCATGTCGTAAAGCTTAATGTTAGGCAGTTTGCGATCCCAAATCCTCTTCACTCCTGTGAAAAGCACTGCTACACTTTTCTCAGGGTTCACCTCGATTCTCCATTTGCGAAACCATTCGGCGATGCGATTGGCCGCTTTCTGAAGTCTCGAGGTGATCAGATTGGTGTCACGTGAGGTGGTGAATAGAGCGGTGTCATCCGCGAATTGAGCAAAGTGTACACGCTCTGTGCTTGGAAAGTCACATGTGTACAGCGTGTATAGGATTGGAGAGAGCACCGAGCCCTGGGGGACTCCTGCTCTGAGAGGGCGCGATGAGGACAGAGTGCCCTCGACGCGGTACCTGAAGGAACGGTTTGAGAGATAGTCTCGCAATAAAAATACGAATCTATCTGGCACTTGGAGGTGGTCCAGCTTGTAAATCAAGCCGGCATGCCACACCTTGTCGAAGGCTTTCGCCACATCGAGAAAGATTGCACCGGTAGGGCCTCTACCGGTGTGGTAGGTGTTTTCGAGGATGTGCTTCGTGAGGCGGTGCACCTGTTGGACGCACGAGTGTTGGTGTCTGAACCCGAACTGCTCGTCAGGGATGAGTCTCATGGCCTCTACCGTAGCCTTGAGTCTTTTTAGGATTATTATCTCATACACTTTACCCAGAGTGTTGAGTAAACTAATGGGTCTATAACTAGTAGCCAGGTTACTGGGTTTTCCTGGCTTATGTATCCCTATGACGATGGCTTTTTTCCATTCGTCAGGGAATGTGCAAGCTGCTAAAAGAGCATTAAAAATGAGTACCAGGAGGCACAAAAATCTATTGGGGAGACGTTTGAGCACCTTGCTGGTGATCCCGTCTGGCCCCGGAGCTTTTTTGGCATGGAGTCCCTCAATAACGCTTACACTGTTGCCAGTAATACATTTGAATAAAGAGACTTGTATTTTTTAATGGTGATTCCTATGTACAATATCCTTTATGATGTAATATGAGGTAAACAGTTAGTCTTATGTTACAAGTCATTTTTTCGTCTTTACTTGTACCCTTACTCTAAAATACTAAATGAATTTATAAGAATTTGTTATAGCAATATATCCAAAAAGAATACTCGTAACTGTCAATATTGTACAACTTAGTAACAGAAATGTTCTGTTTTACATATAGTGATCTATGAAAGTAACAATCCCCAAACATTGGTCTAATTTTTACTATAATGAGTTTTCAGTATTTTATTTCTACTATCAAATTGTTAGACCCCAAAAGAATCTCTTATTAAAGGATTCTAAGAAGAAGCAGAATATTAATTAATTAATATACATATAAGTATTAGGATGGATAAATGGAATTACAGATGTCTGCATATATTTATTTGTATATGTGTATATATTTATTTATGTCATTATTTGTATGTACGAGTATATGTATGAGTATTTGTATGTATTCATAATATTTTGTATATATCTACATATTATTTTTAGAAATTGTATGCCTATTGATTTATACACATCACGTACCTACATTTATACCTTCTCTCTCTCCTTTCTTTGACTGGTTCCCTAACGCCAAGGTTGTCTGGAAGAGATCGCTAATGAGCGATAAGACCGCCCAATTGCACACTAAAAGTACCTTATACTGAGTAATTGTACATCTATTTTTATCGTCATCACAGCTCGCTCACTCAGAAACCATTTGATATGCAAAAATCTAACAAGTAAAGCTTTAAAGCTACGTTTCAATATTTTTAAAAACAGATTAATGTAAAGTAGTATATTTAACGGTAGACGCAGACAAAAATTTCGGTGAAATACTTGTAGTAAAACAGACCATAAAAATAACAGCCGATCAGTGTACTCGGAAATAGTTTTCGGTTAATTAGTGTTGCCCAATTTCAACAAACTATTAAAGCAATGCTTTGAATCTCGGCTGCGTTCCCATATCGAGTTCGTATCGATAAATCTTTGTTTCTCTTAAAGGCACGTTTCTTAGAAACCACGGTACGATTCTCGTGTTACAACGCCCTCTTGCATAACTGCGGTCAAAATATAGCGTAAACTTAATAAACGAATAACGATCTGACCTTAATTTGTTACTCGGAAATAACAGTTTTATTTTTGTCAGACCAAATAAATACTACTAATCTGATTTTATCAATAATTAGGGATAGGTATCTCCATAATTGATAAAATCAGATTAGTTTTGTTGATGTAGTGTTTTGTAAACGTGCGAATCGAATTTCAAGAGAAATTTACAAAAAGATTGAGTAACTTAACCATAATTTATAATCTCCTTTTGTATGTTAATTTTGTGATGTACATAAGAATTGTTGTCTATCTCTATCTATATATATATGTATATATATAGATAGAGATAGACAACAATTCTAATATATATATATATATATATGTCGGAGAATAAGAGAGAAGGAAGCATAAAGCATAGGGGCGTAGGGTTCTCTGCCTTTTTTTATTGTCGAGGGGGAAATCTTTATAAGATACCCGACCTTTTCGGGGGATAGATCGGGTTATGTGGTATTTACACTAAAAACTCCCCCGGTAGCCTGCCTCTACGTATAAAGAGGCAGGCAGGGTTCTCTGCCTACATTGTCATTAATGGGATCCATAGTTTCATTTCTTATATTGTGGGCGTTCGTGGGTAATGTTGGTGCAATCAAACACTTTATTAATTAACTCTGATTATAATGTTCAATCACTTAATGTTCCCGATAACGAATAGCTAGGAACGCGACAGTTCCAACAGTAGACCGCTCCGGTCGAGCGCCACTCGACAACTGCCGAGAGGCTCCCGCACCGTGGGTTTCTTCACCAGCCTATTTCTGGTGGTGGTAGAGGCTCCCGCCGGACTGCCACTATTGACTCTGTCCCACGCTGATAGATGGCTCTAACTTTCCGCAGACACCCTCCGACATGTATATATTTTAGCGTCACGAAGATGTTCAGCAAACCTTATGATAATTCGTTTTAAGGGTTCGGCCGGGGCCAGTTACCACCCTACCAGTAAAGACGTAGCGGCAAGCAAAAAGATTTGTATTTCGGTACGATTCTGTGTAAAAACCCTAAGGGGTAAACTACCACTTAGCAGAATATCACGCTTCCATCTTAGATTGTATCATCAATTATTATCAGACCACATTCAAATGCTAACCCGTCAATTATAAAAATAATTCTCCGTTTCTAAGGCATATTTTAATTATACGTTCGTTTCAATACTCATGGATTAAATACGTAACAATAATGCATTTGATGGTAAGTGATGATACAGTTTAAGACGGAAGCGCGCTTTTGTGATGAGAGATAATTTACCTCTTACGGCTTAAGTAAGGTGGTAACTAGCAACAGCTGAAACCAACCCCCCAATTGAGATTGCGACGGGATAAGGTAATGCAATTTTGAAGTGAAACTTCTTTAGGCGCGTGAGGGTTTAATGTTTACGGATGAAACGCATGATTATCATAATAAAGATGGTCAGCTTTTTTATGCTAATTCGTCTGAAGGTTAAGTAATTTTAATATTTACAAAAACATGTGGCATTTTTATTTTCAATTCGTCATTTNCCCCCCCCCCCCCCCCCCCGTGGCTTGCCACTACGTATAAAGAGGCAGACAGGGTTCTCTGCCTATATTTCTTATACTGTGGGCGTTCGTGGGTAATGTTGGTGCAATCAAACACTTTATTAATTAACTCTGATTATAATGTTCAGTCACTTAATGTTCCTGATATCAATTTACACAAACTCATTACCACGAATAGCTAGGAACGCGACAGTTCCAACCGTAGACCGCTCCGGTCGAGCGCCACTCGACAACTATCGAGAGGCTCCCGCCGGACTGCCACTATTGACTCTGTCCCACGCTGATAGATTGCTCTAGCGTTCCGCAGATACCCTCCGACATGTATATATTTTAGCGTCACGAAGATGTTCAGCATACATTATGATAATTTGTTTGAAGGGTTCGGCCGGGGCTAGTTACCACCCTACCAGTAAAGACGTACCGGCAAGCAAAAAGATTTGTATTTCGGTACGATTCTGTGTAAAAACCCTAAGAGGTAAACTACCACTTAGCAGACTATCACGCTTCCATCTTAGATTGTATAATCAATTATTATCAGACCACATTCAAACACTAGCCCGTCAATTATAAAAATAATACTCCGTTTCTAAGGCATATTTTAATTATACGTTCGTTTCATTCATGGATTGAATACGTAACAATAATGCATTTGATGGTAAGTGATGATACAGTCTAAGATGGAAGCGCGCTTTTGTGATGTGAGATAATTTACCTCTTATGGCTTTCACACAGCAATTTATCGTAACGCAAATAATTTGCTTGGTTGGTAAGGTGGTAACTAGCAACAGCTGAAACTAACCCCCCAATTGAGACTGAGACAGGATAAGGTAATGCAATTTTGAAGTGAAACTTCTTTAGGCGCATGAGGGTTAAACTTTTACAGATGAAACGCATGATTATCGTAATAAAGATGGTCAGCTTTTTTTATGCTAATTCGTCTGAAGGTTAAGTAATTTTAATATTTACAAAAACATGTGGCATTTTTATTTCCAATTCGTCATTTGAAATTACAATAAATTACTTGTATTACTTTTCGACATTCTTAATATTTTAATGACAATTAAATTCATTAAATTCTAACCATATCTCCCTTTTCCCCTCCCTCTAAGTCTCGAAAATCTAAAGATTTAGATTTGTATAAATATAAACAAGACTTAAAAATTAGTTTGCCAAAGAAATTTTTTTTTCAAAGAATATGTTTAGACATGTCCTAAATACTTAACCCATTTTCATCAAATTATATTTCATGGAGAATCACATGTTCAAACTTGCATATACTGTTATATTATCAAACCTAATATATATACTCCAAATTATTTCAGTATTAACTTGTTTAACGTAGCTTGAAGTCAATGTTTACATTTTTTCGTTGGAGTTTTTGTACGTCTAAAGGACAATTCGTCACGGGTTCTGCAAAAATATAAATGCTACCGGAATAAATTTGAAGTTAAAAGTCGTCACTAGTTGTGTGTTATGAACGGACGGTTTTTTATTCTGAATAGACAAAAAAAACTTCGCTCATAACATAATTCGTACCAAAATTTGAAACTCCTGACCAATTTTGAGATACGACTAGACGACACGACGAGAATATGACTAGAGGGAGATTAGAACCAAAGGCTTTAAATGCTCTTTCGGGCATAAAATAATAATTTCTTATTAGAAGAATATATAATAGATGAATGAATGAATGATGAATTACACAATTTTTAAGTTGAGGACACAGAAGATTCCAGAAAAGTCTATATTTTTTGTGTTGAAGATACAGTGGCAGTTTTGGACCTGGCATTTGTTTATTAACTTATTTGTTTGCTTTATTTCACACTTGTGGTTATAATATACAATATAAGAAACCGACACATAAGGTCTTATCTCTAGATAGCGATTTCTTCCAGACAACTTTGAACTTTCCCATTCACTATTGGGTTATAAATCGATTTGGTCAGTCCCCTTTCATTCATTCTCTCTACAAACCATCTAAACATAACTTTCTCAATTTTAGTCTTACATCTTCTATTATACCACAACGTTCTTTTATTACACTATATCTAACTTTGTCACTCAGTTTCAATCCACTTATACTTCTCAACGCTCTCATCTCTACAGCATTTATTTTACTTTTGTTTCTTCTGCCATACCCAAATTTCCCATAAGCGTTGACACCAACACTCCTTCATGCACAGCCAATCTGGCTATTTCAAACACCATCTGGCTATTCATAAAGGCGTGCAGATCATCATTTATTATATGTCCTGCATTCACTATCCTTTCAATATCACTTTGATATGTTCCATGTTTTGTACATTGATTGAAAGCTGTGGCCGCCCAGCGGTATGATGACGACGATCTAGATCATTGAAATGAGCAAAACCTCAAAATATCTAAAACGCAAGTTGACTTCTATAAGTAGTCGCCGTCGTAATGAAATATAGAAATGTGCAAGCAACGAACAAGTCTAAAACAAAACAAATTATCTGCCAACATGCCCGCGACTTAATTGCTATATCGACTCCTATGACAGCTGCCTGTTTATACATACATACATATATAGCATCACGCCCCATTCCCATAGGGGCAGGCAGAGACCACGTCCTTCCATTTGCCACGATCCTTGTATACCTCCTTTGCTTCTTTCATTCTCATTAAACCTTTCATACAAATTCATCGGTTTAGAGTACTCTTGACCTGGCCCTTATTTAAAATGTCCTGGGTTTGCTACAGAAACGTTCGCCTGGGTGTTCCCCTTCCAACTTTCGCACTCACTCTTGACTTATAAACCCTTTTTGTCAGTCTCGTTTCAATCATTCTCTCTGCGTGCCCAAACCTTTTAAGCATACCTTTCTCAATTTTAATCGCTACATCTTCTATTATACTGTTTATTACATCAATTCTAAAAAAATTTGAAAGTTTAAAACACGCCATACGATATGTCTTATGATAAATTAGATTAAATTTCCATTCCAATTCATATGAATGATATCTTTTGATAACATTAAAACATGCGTCTTGTTTAATGGTAGATGTAATCGAGACGTGTAATACTAGCAAATTTCGTATCTCAATTCAAATAATTAATATGATGAGAACAATTTTTTAAGTGAAACGTCTTACGCCATGGTAAGGGAAACTCTTCGTTATGTAAGGTACATATAAGTGTCTTTACTCAGTGACCCTTTACTTTATTGCTGTCCGGGATAATGCTGTGTAGAAACCATTAAGACTTGCTGTACCAAATCACAACGCTAGATTCTAAATTAAAAAAAGGCAAACTTTTAGGCCAAGGATTGCTAAAACTAATTTAGGTAAGACTGCTCCACTAAATAGAATTAGTAAAAGTACATACTTCAAAAAGCTGAACTTGATATATTTAACGACTGTGCAAAATCATTTATAAAGAAAGTTTTCAAATAGTTTATTGTATTCCTTTTCTAATAAGAAAATGTTCAAAATTGTGCATGCTGAGCTAGCCTGTAAATGGGTTACACAATATCGACATTCTCAATCAATATTATGTTAAGTTATATTTTATATTGTATACAACGTTGGCTTCCTAATAAAGAGGTAAATAATCTAATTATCGCACTACCATCTTCAACCATATCATTTACCATCAGGTGAGATCACAGACAAGTGCTAAGCAGCAATAAAAATCCTATTACCATTATGTTTTACGTCGTATTATTATACTCTTAAAAGGTAGCCATGATGACAAGTAGTAAGATGCGTGAATTCTTCTAGTTCAGAGAAGGAGCAAGATCGAATCCTAAGACATCTGAGTTTCTATTTCTTTAAAGAAACTGACGTGCTTGATTGTTCTTTGCAATCCATTGTTGTTGTAATTGGTGAAGGAAAATATCGCGAGGAAACCTAGATATCCCGGGACTGCATGTATCATATTTGTAGCCTGCCTATCCTATTTTTTTCGCTGGGAAATGCCTTTACGTACCCCGATGAAAGACTGATCCCCCACTAAACCCAGCGGATCCCTCCTCATCCTTGAGTGAGATCACTAGAGGTTCCCTAACTGCATTCCATTCTAATGACCCGGATGGTACCGACAATAAGGATCTACCGCTTAATAGAGTGAGGCATGAAGTGCATACGTGCGACTTCTACCACTAAGCCTCTCATTCGCCTCCGTCAGCGAGACTTTCGCGCAAAAGAAAGCAACCGTCCTTCACCCAACTTCACTGGCGAGCATTACAACCAGCCAAGCCCTAGTGGAGCAACTTGGTGGGTCTACGCTCTGAAAACATCTCATATGAATTGGGAGGCGTCTGTCCAGCAGTAGGACGTTAAAATATTGCTACTTACCTTACTATTCTTATTATCCTTTTAAGTATTTAACCCGTGTGCACCCGGGTTTAGATGTTATATAAATATAAAATCTTTTTGTATCTGATATCTATATCGCATAGGAATACAACAGTGACAATTAAAATGTATATAATTCATTAGTGGCAGAGATTTCTTGAACGGTGAGAGTAGTGTTACACTTGTATAGACATATTAATCATAATAGATGTTTGTTTGTTGTACATATTTTTATATGATCTTTTTATATGGTGAAATAAATATATTTTCTTTTGTTTCCAATAGAATTATATGATATCATTGAGCGTATATATTTTTTAACATTCATAGTAAGCTGGGACTCTTTTTAAAAGACATTAGGGTCTTTTAAAAAGATTCACAGCTTACTATGTACTTACTGTAAGTATATTTCTATTTTTCGATCACTCATATCTAGTAACTTTCAATAGTTAATAAAATACTTTTCTATTCAAATAATTTTTTAAGACTTATTGTGGGTGACACTTGACGTTAATACAGTTCTAAGCAAGAATTAAATGTTTTTTATTGTGTCTGTTTTATTCGTAAGACTTTCTTAACAAAATAAATCAAATCAGAAATTATTTGGTTAAGAAACATTTTATAGGACTTTTGAATCAATAAACGGATGGATTCTCAAATTATGTTAATAGTAAGTTTTTATACATTATCCTTGGCCAAATTTACAGGAACTATGGTCTGAATACCTTCCGGGGTTTAACACTTAAGTAGATAATTTCCCTCTCTCCAATGAGTGAGGGCAAAGGTAATATATATCCAGGTGAGGTTCTATTATCTATGCCTATAAGTGGGATATTAACGGGCCTTTATTTAGGTTTGCTACGCAGATGACATTACGGGGATGACCTGCTACAATGGTCACCCACAGCTCTCTCCCAGGTAGAGTGGCACAGGAACAATCTGGTGACTGAGTTTGAAAGAATATTAGCGGAGATCTCAGATTAGGGTACGAAGAATGTTGTTAAGTTTAACCCAATGATGACTTAAGTGTGCGCCTTCACAGCTAAAAAAGTAGCTTCAACCTCGCACCTCGCTTCCAAAACATCCCCCTCAGCACTTCGAAAAGTATTGGGATTCTTGGCGTCGACATTTCTTGCGAAGTACAATTCCGTAAGCATATGGAAAGCAAAGCCAAATTGGCTGCTAAAAAGCTTGGCGTACTCAATAGAGCCAAGCGGTACTTTACGCCCGAACACAGGATGCTTTTATATATCGCCTAAATCCGACAGCACCTACAGTACTGCTCTCATTTATGGGCTGAAGCACCCCAATACCCAACTGCTTCCATTTCAGCGGATACAGAGGCGGGCTGTACGAATTGTAATGTTCTCAGGAGCTCTTTGCGCTGGTACCGCCGTCACGATTTAATCAACAAACAACTTGACGAAGAAATAAATTTCATCCGCACACCTTGGATGCATGGCCCTCAGCCACAGTACGGTTGCGTCGACCATGCATAATGTGGAATGAACTCCCATCAACGGTGTTCCCGCATGGCTATGATTTACACGAATTCAAGAGGCGAATAAACTCCTATTCGTTAGGTTGGCAACGCATCGGTGGTCCTTTTGGTGCTGCAGGTGTCCATGGACGGCGGTAATCACTTAACATCAGATTACGCGCTAGCTCGCTTGCCTGCTAAGGCTATAAAAGTAAAAGGTAAGGTAAGTAGCAGCCTATCAACTTCCCACTGCTGGATACAGGCTTCCTCGCTCTACAGGTTTCTTTCCTTTACTGTAGATCACGAAGATAGTTTGAAAGAGACAATAGAAGCAATGAAAAGTTTCATTTTTGTAAAGAGACGTAATTGTCCTAATACTGCTCAGGATTCGTATACACGATTTCTTTAAACAAGAATTGAAATATCACACTAACAGGCCATTATGACTGTTAGTTATTATTTGTAAATTGACATGTCATTACGTCTTTGACGAGTACTAAAGGCGATGCAAATAGGGAGATATTAGATGAATGGGATATAAAGATGTGGTGTTAAGTAATATTTGTCCACGCGAGTGTAACCGCGGGACCACTTAGTTATTGAATAAAAGCTTGTTTGTCTTTTATATCGGATTGGTTTTTATGTTCTCACGCTGCCGAGCCACATGTTTTTCACTGCGTCTCTTTTATTCTTATTGAGACCCCACTATACATGACATCATACAATCATAAATTAGAACAGTTTTTGATACAAACTCGTGTTGGCAATAAAAACTGGATTTGTTTATTTTATTTTATAGCTCATTATTAGTAATGGTTATTTAGTAATTTTTGTATCGAATTTAGACGCAATATCATATGGCTTGTGTTGGTTTCGTTTTGTTACACAAATGACCGGACGGCATATAATATTATGGTTTCCTGTTGTATGTTAGATACAACACAGACTTTATGAGTTAAGAGTATTGAACAAGGTTTCATAGAAAATGTCACGAATTAATTTTTAGCAAAAAAAAGGTAAGAGTCTAGTTAATAGAAATATTTTTTTGAAGAGAAACTTCTTTAGGCGCATGAGGGTAAAATTTTTACGTATGACACGCGTGATTAGCGTCACGCAGATGTGCAGCGTTTTTATACTAATTCATTAGTTAGGTAGTTTTAATATTTACCAATAACAGGTGGAATTTTAATATTCCCACTTGTCATTTAATATACTATATTTCCTAAAGTATGAAAATAAAATTTTGTCATGAATTATCTTTTTTAAATTTGAAATTCAAAAACAAAATTTTATTAATAATTTCTAATATAAACACAAGGCATTTTTATCTACAATTCGTCATTTTAAATTTCAATAATTTGTATTCATTTACGACACTTTTAATATTTTAAAAACAATTAAATTCATTAAATTTCTGGCATATCTTCCTTTTCCCTTCCCTCTAAGTCTCGGAAATCTAAAGTTTTAGAATCGTATAAATATCAACAAGACTTAAAAATTAGTTTGTCAAAGGAGTTTCACTTCTGATATGTGTACTTGGTACGCGCGTTCTATTAAGTTTGCCGTAATGAATCATCAATCAATACATATTACAGAACAAAGTCTTTTTCTCTATTTCCTGATAAACTCAAAAAATACTAAACAATTTTTCCTGAAATTCCGCGAACGATAAGTAATTTATGAGGAAGGTTTATGTATATGATATGTCAAGTTTTTGTGTAAATTCATAGAAATATAACGATAAGTGTTCGAAGTGTGAGAGAAAATCAGGCTGTCTGGGAGCTTTAATAAAAATCGCTGCCTAATCCTTTAAAGACATAACAAAATTAGTATGATAAGATATATCTTCTATAGGTCTACAAAAAGGTACACGGTGGCATATTTCTATCTCTATATGAAATCTCATTATTCCTATTATATTATTATTAATATGAAATGGGACTCGCACATTGAAAGCAATTCCACGAACGATATCCTAAAATTCGGAACAGAAAAACAGACGAAAAACTTTTATTGTTGTTTTATAAATAGCGTACATATGTTCACTTCTCAACCATGTCTCAGTTGACAAATTGTAAATAAAAATACCATTTGTTATTTGTCAATATTAGAAATTATAAATTAAATTTTTTTTTGAATTTAAAATTTAGAAAGAGAATTTATGAATTTTTTTTTTAATTTTATGAAAATTAGTATGTCAGAGTGCAATAGTCTGTGGATCGCTGGCGCCATCTGTCTGCCCATCGGCGTGGGTAAGAGTCAATAGTGAGAATCCAGCGCGCGTCTCTAGGTAGTTCTCGGGTGACGGTCCGCCAGAGCGGTCGACTATGGAAACTGTCGCGTTCGTAGCTATTATTATTAATGATTTTGTGTAAATTAATATCGGGAACATTAAGTAACTGAATATTATAATCTGAGTTAATTAATAAAGTGTTTGATTGCACTAACATTATCCATCAACGCCCACAGTATGGAAATTAAATTATGGATGCCATGCTTCCTTCTTATACTCCGACAAGTATATTAAATGGTTAAATAACGAGTGGCAAATTAAAATGCCACATGTTATTTGTAAATATTAAAACTACATAACCTTCAAACGAATTAGCATAACAAACACTGCACATCTTCGTGAGGCTAATTAAACGCGTTTCATCCGTAAAAAAATACCCTGATGCGCCTAAAGAAGTCTCACTACAATAAAATTTAATTATTAATTACATAAAATAAACTCGACGAAGATACAAATAGATACAAGGTGACCGCCACAAAAAATTAACACTAATAAGTTTTATTACAATTTGTTGAAATAGATTTTTTACGTCCTAAGGCAGTATCTACTAACTTAGCTATAAGATAATCCGCATAAAGGCAATAACAATAAAAATTTATAGCCATACCAAGTCATAAATTATATTGGTATATAATATTATCAGCGTATGGTAATTATGTATAAAACTAAAAAAGTTTCTCTTTAATATCACCGATACTTCTTCATACAAGGTCTTCTTATAAAATATGTTATATGGAATATTTATAAGGTAAGAAGCCGCCCATTAACGTCCCACTGCTGGGCACAGGCGTCCTCACTCATATGAGAGAGGGTTATTACGAGCATAGACCCACCACGCTGCTCCACTGCCGATTAACAGGTATAGTACACAAGTGCACTCTCTATTCCTTCACTGTCATAGTCCAATGTGACGGTAATCAGATACGATCGGAGAGATCAGGCGCAGGACCAACGGCTTAACGTGCTCTCCGAGGCAGGGGGGTGGATCACACAAGTTTTTCCCAGCTTCGGGCAAATATTGAGAAAATCTTAGAAGAAAACTTAATATTAATTTAGAATTGGCCCGACCCGGGACGCGAACCCAGGACCTCATGTCTGTAGTCGAACATGGTAACCACTAGACCAATGAGGCAGTCATATAAGGAATTAGTCACTAGATTTAGATCAATAGAGATTAGGAAAAAGAATAAGATAACAGTAGAGGTTAATGGCGATGGACTGGATATAATAACTTCAAATTCAATAATTAAACACTCAAATGATCAGATGACCACGCAAAGTTGCATAATAAATAATAAAACCAGCTTTTCTAGATTAAAATATTTAATTAGAGCCAATACTGATGTGTCGTAACTAAAATAGAAGTAAAAAAATCTTTAATACCATGCTAAATTGGAGAGAACTCGCAGGGCTGCCGTAAAAAGGGAAGTGATTAAAAAGACATAAAAGTTTATTTTTTGTTAAGAAATTCTTTTGAACCTTTCATAATCACGGCGTGGAGTAAAATATGACGTCAGTAAAATTATAATGGGCCGGCTCGTAAACCGGCATTTGAATAGAAAAGTTACATATCAAAAATTTTCAGTGATCCGTGTTTTACGAGTGCGTCGTAACCGTGTACTTAAGTTAGAAAATAAAAGGACCCTCCAGTTTCTGTTTAAAAATCTATATGAACACATGAGGGGAGAGATCAGTGCTCGATTTTATGGTGTATACCACTACTACTTTTTGTTTGGTACTTTAGTTGCATTAGCCTCTTCTGTCTTCCGACTTCAACTGCTATCAATGCCTGTATAACTTAAAACTAACATGGCAGTACGACAACTAACTAAATTATTATTAAACTAGATAGTTCTGGAGGTGTATTATAGAAGCGCGCTAATTTGGTAATGGTGATTTACCACTTTTGGTTCCTACACAACTGGGATACTTATAATTTGCTTGGTGGCACCTATTTTTCTTTCTGGTTCTCTTGGAAATATGGGGAAATGCCTTCCTTGTCAGTTACTTCCCGAATTTTAAGTTGATCGGGTGAAGTTTTTAAGATATCCTGATGAGTTTGTGAATTTAAATAGAATAAAATCTATAAGTATAAAAGGGAGAGTGTGAACTTATAATAGGAAATGAACAAGGCAATCGATAGTCTTTACGTTTAAACGGTCAACATGTATTTTAGACATTAAGTCATCGTTTTTTTAAATCATATAAACATGATGCTTATAAACATTTGTACAAAAGGTATGACAGTAATAAATATTTTATCTTTGAATTACTATTTTACAAAATATTTTTATACATCTCTTTTTATAGGTAGGAACAATCGAAATATTTGACAAATTTTATTTTAGTAAAGCTATTTAGTTCTACAATAAGAATTTCCTATTTGCAAATTAGGTATTTGAAAAAAAATTTCTTTTTTTATAAAAGGAAAGAGCATATATAAGTTTTTTAACAAAACTATTTTTTTTCGCAATATTTCAAAATAAAAAGTAATATTTGAATCCAGTACCGAAGACACGCCGACACCTCCCGAACGCGTCTGTTCTGGACATACCCGTCCTTTTTAACCGACTTCAAAAAAAGGAGGAGGTTATCAATTCGTCTGTATTTTTATTTTATATTTGTCACCTCATATCTACCGACTGGGTAGACCGATCTTGATGATTTTTTTTTAATAAAAGGTGGTGCTCGTCATAGGGTCCCATTTTTTAAATCCAGTTCTGATGATGGCATCCATGAGAAAACCGGATAAGTGTTAAATTTGCATTAAGCACGTGCGCGACAAATGGACGAATAACTAATAAGATCACGCCAACCGATGTCGACGATTCTTTTTTTATTGGTAAGGATATACTTCAAGGGTTGTTTTGTGATAGTTTGGTTAGGTTCTGATGATGGAATCCATGACAAAGTGACGGAATTCTTCAATTCTTAGGAGCAAATGAACGATACTCGACAGAATCTTCTATAGGCTATCCAGATCTTTTATAGGCTATCCAGATATTTGAGTTGACTACCGTAAGTTTGGTATGGCCAAGTGCTAGTCGTAGTTAAATATGAAGATTAATGGATCTCCTCAACAGCTTTCCGTACGGGTGCGGTTCATGGCAGAAAATATAAGTGTCTGTAATCAAATAGCAACGAGCTTACGTTTGTTGTTGCATTGCAACACGTTTTTAGGTGTACACATATTGAAACAAATTTGTTAGTTTACTTCAGACTCACTAAAACTCAAAATATAAATTAAAATTTTAACAAAAAAAGAACCACTTTCAAAACATACTTACAAATATATTAATATGCTCTAAAAAGTAAGAAATAATTTTGTAGTGTTTTATAGTGAAGAACACTATAAAAGACTATGAAATTATTCTTATATTCGGAGTCGGTGTCAGCCGAGGTACCTACATATAGGAGGGAGCTGCCAAGTGGACACGCGGGAACATCTACCTCGGCTCGGCTCGACTCCAAATATAAGAATATGAAGAACACTATAAAAGAATACGCAATTATTTCTTACTTTTTAGAGCATATTAATATATTCGTAATTTTTTTTTGAAGGCGGGTTTTTTTATTTTTATACAATACAAATATTATTTTTATGACTTAGTTGAACATGACCCTATAGCTCTGTCGCCGTAATTCCCAAGCGATACTCAAAAATTTATAAAATAAAGTATTATATTTAATATAATGAAGAATAAATACATAAATATCTTCATTTATTATTTTTTTTTAACAGACTTAGCTTGATGCCTCGGCACCTCGAACTTCAGCAAAATTAAACCAACGTCATTTAAAAAAAAATTGTTATCATAAATACAACAGGATCAGGAATATCATCAGACTGCCTTAATAAAACCTTTATCACACAAAGCTAATCGGAACTCACAACTCGTTTTTTAGCAATAAATTTTCAATATTATTGTTTAGCCATGTGTAATAGCCGTAAACGCTGTACTGTTATTAAATAGCTATAACATTATGACGTCACAACTGTGAAGACCAATCATAGTGCGTTTATTATAGTCACGTGATTTTTATATAAATTTCATTGATTTTTTTATTTTCATTTCAATTATTTTTTAAGTTTTTTGCATTCAATATTAATATTATTATTAATAAAGTATTAAAATACATAAAAAAATCAATATTTCTTTTTTCAAAAACCTAATTGGTGCTACAGTAAGTATGTTTACGAGTATATCAAACAAAGTCACTATTTATCACAATATATATTACAAATACCTTTTTTTTGTTGTGTATATAAATAGGTTACAATATTTACACACAATTTATGAACAAGATAATATGTATATATTGGTAATAGTAGCTGGCTTATTAATATTAATATGCTAAGTTAGTATTAAAGCTAACAGCGCACTACGTTTTTTGTAGACCATCATATACTCGTATGTCAAGTACAGGATACTAACAGTTACGTTTTTATGTATTTTTTCTACAAATAACTGTAAATTTGTACCTGTAATGAATGTTATTTTTATTTATATTTCAGAAAACTCAGTACTTTTATAATTCATTTTCTAAATGGAACCGCTTGTTCATGATATAAAAAAACTCATTTCGCATTAAAAGTAACTAACTACGATTAATAATACAGCAATTGTTTGAAAAACTACTTCAGCAAAGTTCACTCTATATAAAAAGGGCATCGCTTTGCAGGATTACTTCACTCCTTTAAAAGAATAGTGACACTATCCGAAATAACTAATCTTACAGGAGAACTGGTTGCAAATTAAATAAACTATTCAAGAATTTCATAATGACATTTTGTGGTAAAAAGCTGATAAGTAGCTAATTAACGTCCAGCTGCTGGGCTCAGGCCTCCTCGATCACAGGAGGGAGGATTTTTAGAGCACCCACCAAGCTGCTCCATTGCGGATTGGCAGGATTGACAGAGAATTGATATTTTGTGATGCTACAGTGTAATTTGTACCTATAATTGAGAATGAGTTATTAACACAGATAGATGAACTGACGTGAACAACGCTTAGAAGGCTGTTACTATATCATAAAATAACTTTGAGCGCTATGTCGTCATTTCTTAGCGGTACAGGTGAGTACACGAGTAAATGATTGTTTTCATGCTTATATTTTTTTTGTTACCCTATATAATGTACGGGTATAAGGAACAACGGTAATATCTTATGACATTTGATAAAAAAAAAAGTTGCCGTACATAAATTTATTGGTCTAGTGGTAAGCATGTTCGACTACAGAAATGAGGTCCTGGGTTCGAGTCCGGGGTCGGGCCAATTCGAAATCGATATTGAGTTTTTATTATTATTTCTCAATATTTGCCCGAACTTGGGAAAAATTAGGCGGTGTGATCCACCCCCGTGCCTTGGAGAGCAGGTTAAGCCGTCGGTCCTGCGCCTGATCTCTCTGTAGTCGTGTCGGAGTGCCGTCACGTCGGACTATGAGAGTGAAGGAATAGAACGTACACTTGTGTACTATGCCTGCTAATCCGCAGTGGAGCAGCGTGGTGGGTTTATGCTCGAAAAACCCTCTTTCATATGAGAGAGGAGACCTGTGCCCACCAGTGGGACGTTAATGGGCTGCTACTTACTTTTTTTTTACATAAATTTATGATCTTACAGCAATGATCTACATTTCACGATTTACCGAGTTATAACGGAAAGATTTTAAACCATTTTATTGATACCTCTGCATTAAACCCTATCCAATTAAATGATACTTTATTAAAGCCTATTTCAATACCCGTAAATTATTAAAATAGGATATTTCATTTAAAAGATATAACCAGTTTAAATATGTCAATCTAAGAAAATAAGTCCGACTTAGTAGACTTTCCATTGCCACCAGATCGTCTTAGCAGACTTTCCATTGCCATTGCCGCGGGGCATTGCTAGTCGTTTATGTAGAGATAGAGTGTATGTGGCAAATATTTTTTATAAAATTAGGCTTATAAAATACATTAAATAAATTAATTACATAATGCACTTGATAGTATTTACAAAATAATTTATGATATATTTCAAATAAAATAATATTTTAAATCAAGGATACGGTTCGTCATTTGACTAAATCGTATTCTTAGAAAGAATGGCCTTGACAATGTCGTCCCCATTGGTAAATTTGTAAACATTGTAAATGATGCCAATTTGCTATATAGGTGTTATAATGTTCCATAAATTATTAGAATTACTTAAATTATATTAATTGTAACTATTAAAAACTAACAGGGAATGGTGGTTTCTTGATAAATAAGATGATTAAGAAATGTAGTTGGCATCAAACACTGTCATTGGTGTTTTGCTGTAATAGTCTCATTAGGAAAAAATGTAAAAAATATCATTGAGGTTAGTTGAGTCCTCAGTATTTAATCAACTTTAGCTACCAGTTATTGTGTTTTAAGTTAGTTGTGTCCGTAAAAAGGGTTGCACTGCGATACAAAGCTTGACAGTGTATTTCTTTAAATGAAAACTGATGTCTTTTTATTATGTCATAATGATAATTGTGTGCTATTTATTTTTATATTTAATGATAATGGATGTTAATGATGTATTTTATTGTAATTTATATTAAATATATCATGGATAAAAAAAGAGTGAAAGACTAGCATTTCTTGCCGGATTCTTCTCTAATAGTCAGATAGGTTCCGAACCGGTGGTAGGACCTTTGACAAAAAAGTTTGAGTTTTCTGGAAGTAAAGAATATTTTAGTTTGGTTATTGACTTTTATTATGAAATCCTATTTAATATTTAATAATTTTAAATAATTGTTAATTTATTATGAACATATTATTAATTATTATTATTATTGCACAATTTCTGACACGCTCACTCTGCTACGTATTTGACACACTTTGTTTATTGTTTGTCTGTGGTCAAATTGGGATTAGCTTAATATTCTTAGCCTTCAATGAAATAGTTTTTATACAATATAGATATTCTGTGTTTTAACATTTTTGGTAAACATTTTTGGTTTAAATTTCATAGAATTTGAAAGCAATATAAGCAAATTAACAGTGTAGCCTTTGCGAAATGCATAGTCTTTGACAGTAGAATTTCAATAATATACAAACTTATAATTTAGGTTAATCATGGTGTAGACCAAGGTGCCTACTAGTATTTAAAACTAGGCTTTTGTCCTACATATTTTAAATATACATTACCTTGTCGTTATAATTTAATCTAAGGTTTTAGACATTCGAATATTTTTATAAGAAATCGTTGAATTATAAATTTTAAGCGACTTTCATTAAGAATGAATTTGTGACATTGCCTCTCCATAATTCAAACATTAAAGCAATTCAAATTAACTTCTCATACATACATACTGTACACACGCAATGTCGTTTCAGAAATAACTAGCGGCAAGTTATAAATACAGAATGAGCTCCCTCAAGTAACTCGATTCCCATTGACGAATATAATAAAATTTACTTATGTTGAACTTGCCTGAAGAATGCAGGTGGAGTAACAATGAAGTCCCTCGGGTGTTCCCAGTGGACTATTTTAATAAGAAAAATGGGATTTTTTTTCCACGTCGCCTTTCACCGAATTACTTTGAAACGAATAAATAAATGAACAGGAGGATCAAGTTGAATTAGAAAAGTGTAATAAAGAAATCTGTCCATTGAAGAGTTGTGAGGGTTGTTCACAATAAGGAAGTCGAATGTTCGTCTAGTGACAAAAAACGAAGGTATGAAGGCGGAAAAGGGATCCGTTTTCCTTTTGATGTTGCTTCAATAAGTTATGACCTCAATACCTCAGTTTCCACACATGTTTCTATACATTACACATATTAATAAGCTGTTATAAATTTCTATACGTTGTCCCCCATATACTTTGTGGACAGATGATATCGGGATTATAAGATGTGCATGATTGGGCCTTATTAAAGTTTGTATTGTGTAGCGTCTGAGATAGTAACGCATTATGTTAGTGAAAGGTAATCTTCTATACTTAACCGCTCGCCTTCTATAGTGCATTTTTAATAAGACAAGGAGAAAATTTTTTTTTCTCTTTTTCCGACGGGAAATGCATTTGCGCACCCCTGCCAAGGCAGGCCTGCAAGGCCAGATTACCCACTAAAACCCAGCGACACCCTTCTCACCCTGAATTGGGAGTGTCAGAGGCTCCCTTGCGCATTCTCTCTGACACTCCGGGAGGAACTGACTGAGGATGTTCAAGGAGGAGAAAAGAGGCGTTCGTAAAGACAAGGAAAACACTTCCTATTAACTAAAATTTTAGATTGTTCTAATATCCTTAAGGCAAGTAGCAGTTGATTTAAGTCCTACTGCTGGGCACAGGTCTTCTCGTTCATACGAAAGAGGGTTGTTAGAGCATAGAGCCACCAAGATGCTCCACTGCGCGTTGGCAGGCAAGTGCACTCTTTATTTCTTCACTCTCCACTAGGCCGATGTAACGGTAATCCGATACGACTGGAGAGAGATCAGGCGCAGGACCGACGGCTTAACGTACTCTCCGATGCACAGGGATGGAGCACACCGCCAACTTCACAACTTCAAGCAAATATTGAAAAAATCTTAAAAGAAAACTCAATATCCATTACTTAATTGGCCCGACCCGGGACTTGAACCCAGGACCTGATGACTGTGCCCGAACATACTAACTACTACAACAATGAGGCAGTTATAATATCCTTAATTTGCTCCTTTTAGAAATGCATTTAAGCACCAGACTCCGATCAACCACCTCTCAGGAGAGTGGGACTTGGAAATAAAAGCGACTTTGCTGTACCCACTAAAACCCAGCGGTACCCAATTTATCCGTAAGTGAGATACTAGGGGATTAACTTGCAAATTCATCTCTGGTGTCCCGGATAAGTCTGACTGAGAATGCAATGTGCAGATATACTCTTTTCTCGCTGAGAAATGCATTATTGTGATATACGAGGAACATTCACGCTTTCCACTCTGATAACCCAGATGGGACCAACGGAGAGTTCATGAAGGCGGAAGGACGTGCGGAAACGTGCGGTGCCTTATACCCCGCCTCCTTCAGTGATGGGAAGGAGCATCTATTACAATCCGCCTCTCTCATACGTGATTCTCTCTTAGCGAGTGTCACCGCTGATAAGCACCACCGAGAGCTGATTCCGAAGTACCCAAGCCGCACAATTTGACATAGTGTGATGTGCTGAGTCAATAGCCCTGCGCGGGGTTTAATTCAGGATCCAGGTTAGCAAAGCCGTCAAAGCTCAAATCTGTTAACTACTAGACCAATGAGGCTGTCAAACAACTACATACTTGAGCAATGACCTTTTATCAACAATCACCGACTTATTCAATTCATTGATCAATGTGAACATTTTTCTTCCTTGTTCCAATCATATGCTGCCCATGTTTATTGTCCGTAAAACGGTCAATAACCTAATGTTTAACCTTCTTACATTACAATTAATTTTATTGTCAAAGCGTGTTTTGTTTAACAAATACGTTTTTAAATGTTTTTATTAATTCTTTACGAGCGACTACTTTGCCTTCCCAAGTACATTTGTAGTTTTATTGTTTTACCAGCCTCTAGAAAATTGTATGTTCTAATTTGTCTAGTTCTGAAATGGGAGAAGACTGCTTGTTTTACCCCCTTTTAACATATACGTAAAAAAAGTAAAAGTAAGTAGCAGCCCTTTAACGTCCCACTGCTGGGCACAGGCCTCGTCACTCCGAGGAACGAGGGTTTTTAGAGCATAGACCCACCGCGCTGCTCCATTGCGGATTGGCAGGCATAGTACACGTGCACTCTCTATTCCTTCACTCTCATAGTCCGACGTGACGGTAATCCAACACAACCGAAGAGAAAGAGAGATATCGGGAGCCGAACCGACGGCTTAACGTGCTCTCAGAGGCACGGGGACGGATTACACCGCCAACTTCGGGCAAATATTGAGAAAATCTTAATAGAAAACTCAATACTAATTTTTGAATTGGCCCGACCCGGGACTCGAACCCAGGACCTCATGTCTGTAGTCGAACATGCTAAACATTAGACTAATGAGGCAGTTAACATATACGCGCTCCCAAGTAATCTAAAAGTAGTCAATTTCTACGCCATCATCCTACGAAAGTCTTGTTCTAACAAGTTAATAGAAGCAAACCTGTAAACCTTTTTACACAAGCTTTTACTATATGGTGCTATACAGATTTTGTGCAAAATAAATATAATTAATGAATTGGTACTTCATAAAACTGTATTAACACGAGATATAATTGTATTAGCGACATCCTCTGGTGTCCCTCATCTCTCACTGCCATGTATAGTGGACGCCATGTTTGACAATGAGATAGGATGGAATGCAGTTACCTCTTTTTGTGAATCCGTCATTTCTTTGAAAGCGGAAATGGAGCGAGTACGGAAAGTTGCAGCAGATGCTGCTCCCCTTCCGACGAGGAGGCTGGGCGGCAGAAGGCGTCTTTATGAACGCCTCTTCTTTCCTCCATGAACATTCCTAGTCGGTTCCATCCGGGAGTGTCAGGGTTAATGCGCAAGGGGCCTCTAACACTCCCAATTCAGGGTGAAGAGGGTGTCGCTGTGTTTTAGTGGGTATTCTGGCCTTGCCGGCGAATCCCACACTCCCTGCCTCGTGGCAGGGGTGTGCAAAAAAATAGGTATAATTGTATTAACAATCACAAACTACAAGGCCAATAAAATATATTAGAACTTACGTGAATCAATATAATATCCACACGCGTTACATTCATGTTTATCATCGTTATTAATAAAAACAACAATTATTAAATTTGTCTTTGGCTGTCTGTATATTCCTACTAATATCTGTAACTAATGCACTTATTTAGGATTATCAAAAAGTTGTTATAAGACATGGTTTTTTTTTTTAACGCTGGGAAATGCCTTTATGCACGCCGATCAGAGTAAAATCTTATCGGCAGTGTGGGACTCGCTGGTAAACCAGAATACCCACTAAAACCCAGCGATACCCTCCGCTTCCTTTACTGGAGCACCAGAGGATCGGTAGACGCAATCTACCCTGGCACTCCGGAAGATTCCTCTGGGAAACTTAAGAAGGAGGAAGGAGAAGCGCAAATCGACGCCTCCTACCTCCCAACCTCCTGCGCCGAAGTAAAGGAGCGTCTACAGCGTTCTCCCTGTGCCTCTCATGTGCCTCCTTCAGCGAAATAACACTTTCACAGAAGGAGACCACTGCCCTCCACTCCCTTTCACCGGTGAGCATTGCGCCAACTATGCCCTCCAGTGAAAGGTTTCCTCTGACCAACGACGTCAATAGATGCCGCTGGGGTCCCCACGCCGGGCACTCTGCCAGAGTGTGCTGCACTGTATCTACAGGTGCATCACACTCATGGCAGGCAGGCGTTACCTCCCTGCGAACAATCTGATGCAGGTACTTGCCGAAACAACCATGTCCGGTCAGCACCTGCACCAGCCTGTAAGTGAGAGATCCGTGCCCCCTAGATATCCAATTGTCCAGGTGGGGACGGATCGCTTCCACCGTGATCAGACCCGCTGTAGGAGATCCGAGATCCTCATGCCACCTCTGGATTAGAGCTCTGTCTGCTGAGGCCCTAATCCTCTGAAACTCTTCGGCATCAGTTGACATCATTCTGGTCCTTGCAGCCACCCTGCACTGATAGGCAGCTGCTAGAACCTCCGCTCGCAGCTCCCACGGAGGATCACCCGCCAGGAGAGTTGCTGCCGTCCAAGAAACTGTACGGTATCCCCGTATTACCCCAGTCGCTATAACTCTCTGAGCTCTGCGTAGACGGGTATAAGACATGGCTGGAATAATTAGATCTTCCTATTATTTAATTTATTTTATTTGCAAAGTATTTTACTTTTGTTTATGTTAGCAGCGGTAAATAAGATGTGAATCAGACGAGTTTTAATTTCTTTTCATTACTTTTTATACTTTTACATCAATGTTTGGCCCAGAGATATTTGGAAACCTGAGAGACTTAGGGAAAAACTTATGGGGCGAAGGAAGGACTAATTTTTGTATGAATTATGTTGTCTACTACAAAGCTACTTGTCTAAATTTATTTGAGCTGTATATAACACTTGGAAAATATTAGAAATCTATGTTACGTCGCTCTGTATTTAACACGTTCTTTCTTTAGGGGTCGAATAAATCTCAGAGTTCAACAAGACTTAGATGTTGAACCTTAATCTTAAGGATTTTATTTAAAAGTTGAAGCTTATTTAAGTTCGACGTTGAGACGGGGTTTATAACAATTCCTCTGAAAACTGTGGTTTATTTTTAAATAACTTCTTTCGGGGAATCGCGCCACAAAAATCATATTTTCGCTTCGGCTCCCTTGTTTTACGGTTTTTTCATTGCAGCCACTTTATGAGTATGGTTGGGCGGTACTTTTCTTTTATAACCAAATAACAGTATTCTGAGAGTCGAAGATCGCGTGTTTGATACTAATTAAGCGTCTCCGGTACAATGGAACAATCAGGTATATTGATGAAAGTTTTAACTAAACTATAGCTCTTACCCCTATAGTTATAAGTTCTATGTTAAATCTTAACAGTAGAGTATACTCTGTCTGGATAAGGAGAGTTATACGTTTCTTACGGCGTTTTTATAGCTGTTTCGCAGCTCCTCTGCATTTACATGTGCTGATTGGAGTAAAATGGCGAAAACATTGGGTGTTTATGGTTCCTCAGCTAAGAGGAATGTTTTTATTTTGCTGAATTTATACAGTGATTACATGGTAAAGCGATTGTGAGGAATTGGGCATTTATAAACTGTGTTAAATTTCATTTGTACACAAACGAATCATCTTAAGCTAACTGTTACCCGCGGTTCCCCCATTTATTTCCTAATCCTAATATAAAGGGAAATTCATACTTACAGAATTAATTGCCTATACATTTTTCGTGATTTTTTCCTATATTTTACTTTTCATAGAGATAAATCAAAGATTATTAAAATTGGTCCAGTTGTTTTTCATTTATAACCCTTGTTTAATAAATATATATATCAAAAAAGCATTACGTATAATCTCTTCTTCTTTAATAGACTGTTACTTACTTAATACATAGACGTAACAGACGATAGAACTATTCATAGATATTTCTGGCTTTGTTGAGAATATTGTATAAGAGAAAACCTTATAAAAGACCTGAGTTTCTTTAATATAAAACATTATTAAAGTACCCGCGAATAAGAGTGCTTTAGAGATTAATCTCTAAAACTTTTTAATACCTCACAACTTTGGTATTCACAAAAAAGTCTTTTTTTATATAAAGAATTCTTTAGCTTTTGTTCAATTGAGAGAAAACTTCGGGTCTTTTTCTTAAAATAACTCAACTTGAAAAAAATGAAAGATTGTTTATAAGTTCGAATCTAGGCAACTCTTTGTACCTAAGTACTAAAGAAAACAAAGAGATTCGTTCTTAGTTATAATGCTTCGGTTCCAAACGTTCACAATAAACAACGGGCCATAAACTTCGCTTACTGACAGGAATATTTGTTATTTTTCTTCGAAACTGATCCAAAAATATTACCCTAGTCGGCCATAAAAGCTGGTCTATTAATTAAAAGACGTGTTCAACTTTTGAGCGTGACATCATGTTCGCGCGATTTTGGAACTACAAAACCTCCTTTGTTTAACTCCACTAGTTAACAAAATCGTTCTCTATCTCCAGGACAAATATCCTTAGAGTTTAGTTTTTAAGGAAATAACAAATAAGGCTTGTATTTTACATTTTTTTAATAAAACCACTCATTGTTTCCACGCTCTGTGCACTTTTTTCTGTAGGTATTTAATAAGATAGTGTCCGAACAAATTGCTATTTAAAGTGTGCAATACAAATAGGGACTACAATTAAAAGTTAACTATACATACTCATATTAAATAATTACATTACTTTATAAGGAGATCAAGAGAGTAGAGAGAGTTAACGTCTTATTGCTTGATTTTAATTCAATATTAACTATTACAGACAGTATATTGTTAACAGTTATTATATTAATATACTTTACGAAAAAATAGCAATATAGTTGTATATCGTATTTGCCCTGATGAAATTTCCGTTTCTACCTTGTGGTATCAAGCTTACATCAAGTTTTTTTATGTTAAAAGCGAGCGTTAAACTGCAATCAAAACCATAAACTCTTATTATATATCATAGCCTCTAGAGACCGTGGAGAGTACTGACATAAAATGTGAATACATATATACTTTGGCTTGTGGTGTAATAGAAATAATATTGATAAGTCTAAATACCTCTTTCAATAGTTTTGTAATATAAAAAGCTTGTAAAAAATAGTAGAAAGTTTGGACAATTTGAGGCAGTATCTATCCATTTAGACAACAAACTTAAGACTCAACAAAAGATGTGGTTTAGAAAATGTGTTTAAATAAGCACAACGTTTTACAATTGCAAGGAATCAGATAGAAAAACCATCGAGTTTATCACTAATTCCTTGATTCCTGTTTTGTAACAAGAATGTATGTAAATCTCTTAGTTTTTCTTTATATGGTATTATCTTTAAAGAAGTCATGGTGAGGAAATCATATTTCGGAAGCGGTTCTGATGTATTTGAGGACTAATAACTTGCAATAAAACAGCAAAGTAGGTCTAAGCTGTAAACATTCTCTTAAAAGTTAGAAGGTCAAAACTATAAGATAGATCTAAGCTTCTGTCTTCTAGATGTTCTATCCTGTGGTCTACCGGGAGCCATTAATATGCTGTTACTTACCTTTAACCTTTCATAAGTCACCAGTTTATTCATTACTTCGTGTCCTGTCTTTAAGAATTTAAGAATGGCAACCGCAATCTTGACAGATGCAATGTAAATCTTACCATGTGACAGGCGTGGCGTATAAATCTGAGTCGAGAAAATATTATTTCTTGGTTAGCGTGTTACGTCAGTGTTCATCTTGGGCTGATGACTATGTGCTAAATGATGAAATGGGTTCTCGGCTGCGTTTGTTTGTACAGAGGCTCGATAAATATTCCTTCAAGTGTCGTGTGTCAGCGATACAAAAAGCTTGATTGGTTATTTATGACGGTATTTTTCAATTCATACTGTTATATGTACAGGGCTATTGGTAATTTAACTTGTTCCTGTTAGAAGGTGGTAGGGGTGACTATATGCAATAATTTAAACCTCCAACTGTGTTATACAAAACTGAACTATTTGACTTTTCGTCTATAGGGGCTTCAAAAGTTTATTACAGAAAAAATATGAATTCTGAGCTCATTTTTCTTCTGATTTATAAGAACGCTTAAACACTGTTTATTTATTAATTTTAAAACAAAAAATGTCGGTCCCAATTTAATAATGCGACAGGAAAAACTATATGCAGATTTTTTTAAAGACAGCTGTTTTGTTAGCTATCCAAAAATGAAATTATAGATTGACTAGATTTATCGTTTGGGATACTATATTGAATTATTCCTAAGAGATAATATCGAGGCTTATGGAAAAAAAGAGGTTTGTTAAGCAAAAACTTCCATTGAATGTAATTCTTTCGATCCTTAGTCACAAAACTCAAAATTAAATTAGGTACAGATTAATAAAGTAAAATATAGATCCAATTTTATGTTGAGGGTTTACTATTGCTGCATACAATTATAAAAATCAGTATAAGCAATTTCCTTAATTAGCCATGAGTTCGTAATCCAAACTAGTTCTTCTGGTACCTAATCGAGTCACTAAGAAACAAATTCACAGCAGTGAAAATAATGACAATTTACGGCGTATATATATTAGAAAACTTGTTGTACGTCCATAAAATATTGACTCTTTTACGTAGTTGCTGTAAATTCTAGAAGGCTGCATTATATTCACAAGTCATTGAAGGGTAATTGTATACGTTTCTATAATTAACTCTCAGAAGTACTTATAAAGATGTCTCTTAGTGAATTTAAATCTTTCATTAAAAGAAAGCTAATAGAAAAATCATTCTATAAATTGAAAGAAGAAGCTGAAAGATAAAGTATCTCTCAGCTTCGGTAGATAAAATATACTTATGATTAAAAAAAAATTGTTATTTTTGAACATACGAAGATGTAACGAAATAACATAAGGACCTTGATGAACGTAATAACATATGAACGCTACCTCGGGAGTGCGAACAGCCCTTCGAAAATGCATTAATAGTTATAAAACCAAATGTTATTTCGAGTTTATTTTCGTTTCACCCGACAGCTGACATATAAGGGCGTTTCGGTAAACTAATTGTGACGATGACGGGAAAATATAAGTGGAAGTAATTACAAGCTTGTGTCTTCGACAAAGACGCCCGCGGCGATGTCAGAAACAGGAATAGAATGGCGCGTCGACCGATTTGTTTTCTACTTGATGTTTGTTCTAATTGAGTTGATAAATATAATCCACACGTTAAGATATTGCAGAGGTGATAATAATTGCTGGAATTGTAGCTTTTTAAAGTGAAACTTCTTTAGGCGCATGAGGGTAACATATTTACGCATGAAACGTGTGATTAGATGAAACGTGCAGCGTTTTTTTCGAAATTTTCTAAAAATTTACAAATAACACTTGGCATTTTGATTTGCTACTCATCATATAATAGTTTAATATACCATTTTTCATAAATTATAAAATAAAAATATTTCATAAATTCTCTTTACAAAATTTTAAATACAAAAATTAAATTTAAAACTAGGCATTTGAGATTTCAATAAATTGTTTGTATTAACTTTAGACACTTTTAATATTCTAATGACAACTAAATTCATGAAATTCCTAACATATCTTTATTTTCCCTATTATTCTCGGAAATCTAAAGTTTTTACATTTGTATAAATAAAAAAAACACAAAAATTGGCTTGGCAAAGAAGTTTCACTTCTGACAAGTGTACGCACGCACTTTTATTATTTATTATCTTACTTATCTATCTATCAATGGACACTGTACCCATCAATGTAAGGAAACTTTTCGATTTAGATTTCTTCTTAACGTCCGCTTCTTTTTTATTGCTGATAGGTTGGCTGTGATCACACCTGATCGTAAGTGATGCTAAGATAGACGCATGCTAATCTGGTAAGGGGCATGTTTACCTTTTATGGTTTTTACACAGCATCGTACCGGCACATAAATTTCTTTGTTTGGCGTTACATCCTTGCTGCTATGGTGGTAACTAGTCACGGCCAAAGCCCACCAACCCAGACTCAGACAAATTAGAAAATGCTCTTTCCTAAATTCGCATTATTGGGGACCGAATCTGCTAGCAAAGTGACCGTCAAAATATTAACGTCAATTTACTAATAAATTTACACACGCGCCCATCATTGATTAGAATGCAATAGTCTTATAATATTAATCATAGTAAGAGCATCAGCATAAACTGCCTGATTGATCTAGTGGTTAGCATGTTCGGCTACAGACATGAGGTCCTGGGTTCGAGTCCCGGGTTAGGTCAATTCAAAAATCAATATTGAGTTTTCTGTTAACATTTTCTCAGTATTTGCCCAAAGTTGAGAAATTAGTGGTGTGTTTCACCCCCGTGCTACGGAGAGCACGTTAAGTCGTCGGTCCTGCATCCGATATCTCTCCGGTCATGTCGAATTCCCGTCATATGGGTATGAGAGTGAAGAAATAGAAAGTGTCAGGTAGTTTCAAAATCTCTCTCAAATATATAAAAACAAATCTATATCTATAAAAGAGATATCCAAGTATCTATTGAATCTTCACTGGAGAGCATAATTGGGGTAATTCTCGCCTGTGAAGTTGGGTGGAGGGCGGTTGCCTTCTTTTGCGAGACCGTCATCTCGCTGAAGCAGGCAAATGAGAGGCTAAGGGAGCAAGACGCTGGAGCTCGCCCTCGCCGTCGTAGGAAGCTTGGTGGCAGAAGTTGCACTTATGCAATTCATGCCTCACTCTATTGAGTGGTAGACCCTCATAGTCGGTACCATCCGGATCACTAGAGTGGAATGTGGAATGAACAGTCAGGGAACCTCTAGTAATCTCACTCATGGATGGGGAGGGATCCGCTGGGTTTTAGTGGGTATTCTGTCATCAGTGAGTCCCACACTCCCTATGGTATTAGTCTTTCATCGGGGTGGGTAAAGGCATTTCCCAGCACAAAATAAAGGTATCTATTGACTCATCATGTTATCTCTGGAACCATGAGGCGTAGATACTTGAAATTTGGTAGAAATATTTCAATTGCCGAGTAAGAACGGATTTTAAGAAATTCCACCTACAGGGGACGTTATAAGTAAGTAAGTAGCAACCCATTAACGTCCCATTGCTGGGCACAGGTCTTGTCACTCATATGAGAGAGTGTTTTAGAATGTAGACCCACCACGCTGCTCCAGTGCGGATTGGCAGGAAAAGGGACGTTGCTGGGGTGTTAATTTAAAAAAATCAAATTTTCACATTAAAAACAAAAATTCAAGCTTCACATTTACAAAATATATTTATTATGTTATTTAAAACCTGGTCAGGAGGTTAATTTTATGAAATTCCACCCTCAAAGGGCAATGCGGGTAAGTTTCGTTTTTATAAAAGAATTTGCCTAAATAAAAACTACCATGAACACATTCCACGCAGACGAAGTCGCAGGTTCAGCTAGTTAAATATAAAGTATATTTAAAATAAGATTTGTGATCAATTTAATATAATAACTTGCCATTCAAAATATCAGGTCTTTATCTTCAATCTAAAAGACAAGATCGTGCGGAAAATCTATCATACGTATACATTGAGTATATTGTTACATATCAAGATTGTCATCCAACGAATTCGTGGTGTGAGTATTAAAAACTGTTTGTATCGTAACATTATAATACGTGTTGTATTGCAAGAGATTTAAATTTAAATTCAAAGTAAGAAATGTCAGATTTTATCACAATGTGAAGTTTTTAGGTACATGAGTTTCTACCAGTGCATTGTAAACAATGTAATTGGATATGTCGCCTTGATTCGTTTGAATAACAAATTGGTTTATGACTTCCTCGCTTGCGCAATGGCGGGTTTTAAATCCTTTTTAAAAAAGATTTTGGGTTTTAATCCGAATCGTTAAATAGTACCAAATAATTCAAGCCTTAATTTGATATAAAGCTTCATGCCTAATACACTATTTAATGTAATCATAATATTACTCAAAAATGTTTATTAAAATGACCTAACTTTGTTTTTATTTAAGTTACCGAATTTGGTTCATAAACAAATAAAGGTACAAATGAAATGTTGATTAAATTTATTAATAATATTTATATTTGAATTAATGTTTGACAAAATCTTCAAATTATCACTTACCTTCTGTATTTTTAAATTTCTTAAAGTATTTAATTATGAAAACGTGTTTTCCATATTAAACTACAGCACATTTATTATAAAATTATTACATAAATTTATTTTAACAGTATAGGTAGTTAGTGCTTCTACACATATATGTCATTTAATGTTTTGACATTAACATAGTTTTTTTGTATCGTCAAAATATATAATAAAGATTTATAGAAAAATAATAACTCAATAATCACTTCTTAGTAATATTTACACAAAAACAGTCATGCTAAACGTTTAAAATATATTTACATTGAAATTACGTAGCGTAAGTGAATTTTCTTTAAACGGCGACGACTTTTTAAGTGAATCTTCTTTGAGGGTAAAATTCGGCGACACCAATATGTGCAGCGTTTTTTTTGCTAATTCATGTGAAGGTAAGGTAGTTTTAATATTAAAAAATAACATGCGGCATTTTAATTTACCACTCGTCATTTAATAATTTAAAATATACTATTTTTCATAAAATACAAAATAAAAATATTTCATAAATTCTCTTTTCAAAATTCTCAATTAAAAAACAAAATTTAATTAAAACTTTCTAATATTGACAAAAAATACGTGGCATTTTTATTTACAATTCGTCATTTGAGATTTCAATAAAATGTTTGTATTATTTTCGATACTTACTTACTGTTATAATGATAATTAAATTACTTTTTCCCTCCCTCTAAGTCTCGGAAATCTAAAGTTAAGCTTAGATTTGTATAAATATAAACAAGACTTAAAAATTTGTTTGCCAAAGAAGTTTCACTTCTGACATGTGTAGTTTGTACGCACGCAGGCACGGCCTAGTTCAGGATCTAATTGTCTATGAAACTATTTAAGAATCCATCTGAAAAAACACAATAAATTCAACAAAATCGGTCCAGCTGTTCAAGAGGCCTCCAGTGACATACACATGTATGTAAGAATAAATAAATAAACGTAGGTACAAAATAAGGTGACCATGATACTCGTTTTAGAGGCCTTTTTTAAACTGTCAAAGAAATGCTCATTATAAGTTGTTTCATAAAATATTTAATTTGACATCGCAGCTGCTATATTGAAAGTTTTTGTTAAGATTACGTATTAGCTAATGTGTTTATATTTCATTTGAACGATGTTCGTATTGAATTGAACACCTGCTGTTATTACGAATTTCCGATAAAATTTGATTTAAGTCAAAGCTGAATGTGAGGCTATATTTTTATTCGCAGTTAGGGAAAACACGTTTAGACAGACAATAATTAAAACCATTCATACAAACCAACACTTATAATATAAAAAGCTTATTATTTAGAGGAAAGTTAAACAAATTTAATTAAAAAGAATTGATTTATCATAAGACAGGCTTTTGATTGTGTAGTATTGTGTTTAGGCTTTTGATTGTGTAGAACATAGCACTCTTATACTTAAACTTAGTCACTATGGTGTGAGGGATGGAGCACTTAATTTGTTAAGCTCTTATCTTCAAAACAGAATTCAAAAGGTCTTTGTAAACGGTGTTGAGTCGTTAGGATCACCTGTAAAAATGGGTGTCCCACAAGGTTCAATCCTTGGCCCATTTTTGTTCTTAATATATGTAAATGATTTGGCGTACCATGTGAAAGACAAATGTGATATAGTCCTATTTGCTGACGACACTTCGTTGCTGTTTAAAGTAGACAGAAATGTAGATAATTATGACGATGTAAATAGTACCCTGTCACAGGTCTCACGTTGGTTTTCTGTTAATAACTTGATGTTGAACTCGGCAAAGACTAAGTGCGTTGAATTCGCGTTGCCAAATGCAAAAGAAGTCTGTAAAAATATCAAAATAAATAATAGTCCGCTAAATATAGTTAAATCTACAGTCTTCTTAGGAATAACGTTAGACTCAGGGCTTCAGTGGGGTGCCCATATTAAGACTCTGGCAAGCAAACTTAGTTCAGCTGCATTTGCTGTTAGGAAGGTGAGGCAATACACTGATGTTGAAACTGCTAAAATGGTGTATTTAGCTTATTTTCATAGCATTATGTGTTACGGCATACTGTTATGGGGTAGGGCGGCGGACATTGAAACTATCTTCATTTTGCAAAAAAGAGTTTCTCGCGTTTCATTAAGAGAAAAATTCAAAGAAATATCTATTCTCACAGTACCGTCGCAATATATATTAAATAACATTTTATACATCCGTGATAATATTCATTTATACAGCAAAAGGAGCGAAACACATTATTTTAATACAAGAAATAAACACAAACTTGTAATGCCATATTTTAGAGTGAAAAAGGTTCAGAAGTCATTTGTCGGGATGAGCATACGCATATTTAATAAGATACCTGAATCACTTCTGGGTTTGCCTCCACATAGTTTTAAGAAGTATGTTAAAAATGTCCTAATAAAAAAGGCANTTTGTGATTCTTCTGCCATACCCAACTTTCACTACCATACATAAGTGTTGGCACCAACACTCCAGCATGCACTGCCAGTCTAGCCCTTTGAGACACCATCTGGCTATTCATAAAAGCATGCAGAGCACCATTTACCATATTCCCTGCATTCACTCTCCTTTCGATATCACTGTCACATGTTCCATCTTTTGTAAATTTAGATCCCAAGTATACAAATTCTTTCACCTCTTCCACTTGTTCCCCATCTATCAAAATATTGCCATTCATCATAGATTCATCTCGTTCAAAAAGCATAACTTTCGTTTTGTTTACATTCACTTTCATTCCTTTCCCTTTCAAAGCTTCATTCATAATATTTAGCATCTCCTGAAGCTCGTTAGCGGATGACGCAAGTATTACTTGATATTTCAAATTACACTTAAGCAAATATTTATTTCCGACACTGTTCTGCCCCATTCATCAATTTATTAAATACTCTTTGACAAAGGTTGTCTGGAAGAGATTGCTTGCAGCAATAAGACCGCCTTTGCACGCTTCTAGCTCTAGTTCTTTTTAATTCCTAGTTTTGTATTTCCTGTATATGTTTGTGTGCAATAAAGTGTTTCTATCTATCTATCTAATGTTATTGCATATATATGTCGGAGAATAAAGGAGAACGGAGAAGAATAAAGCACAGGGACATAGGGTTCTCTGCCGACATTGTCATTGATGGGATCCATAATTTAATTTCTTATACTGTGGACGTTCGTGGGTAATGTTGGTGCAATCAAACACTTTATTAATTAACTGGGATTATAATGATCAATCACTTAATGTTCCAGATATCAATTTACACAAACTCATTAACAATAATACCTAGGAATGCGACAGTTCCAACAGTAGACCGGTCGAGCGCCACTTGACAACTGCCGAGAGACACCCGCCGGACTGCCACTATTGACTCTGTCCCACGCCAATAGATGGCGCCAGAATTCCACACACATCTGCCCTCCGACATATAGTATCATTTAGATGGTAGTTATATAAACCTTTTTAAATAAGAATACTTGGCAACTCCTGTTGTGGGTCCGCTCTACAACCATATACAAAGCAAATAAACGTTTAATTCCGAGATACCAACTTTAAGAATATTTACCGTCTACAAAGAATGCAGTAAGGGTTGACTTTTAAATTATACTGTTTGTATGTAAGATGACTATCTGATAATATTGAAAAAAGAGATTCATTCATTTCATCATCACGAGATCTCTGGAACCATAAAGCGTAGAACTTGGAAGAATTATTCCTTTTGACGAGTAGAGGTGAGCTAAGAACGGATTTTACGATATTGTTGAATTTTGGCACAGCGATAATCTAGAGCCTGAAAAAGGACTAACTCTTCGCAGTAATACACAGTAAATAATTTATTTAAGTATTTATACGTATGCATTTTATCTGTAAAGCAATTTCTCTAAATTAATGAAAATGGTACCCATTCAATCCAATGAAAAAAACATTCCACGCAGATGAAGTCGCGGGTTTAGCTTATTCTATATATATGAAGAGATCAATTGTTGTCCTTTAGTCTCGCTAAAACTCGTGAACGGCTGAACCGATTTAGTTATTGTTCTGTTATATGTTTTTAATATAAAAAAATAACCCTGCTTTCAGAAATTATCCAACGACGGTTAGTTAAATGAATTTTCCCTATTCCCCATCCTCTCCATTATTGGAGGTTGGCCCTCGGTACTGTAAATCGATCTTGATTTTGTACGAAGTAAACACACTTCTTTGTAGCATCATTGCAGCCAAGTTTTCTTAGATCTTACCCATCTTAATAAGCAAGAGAAGATTGTAATGATCATGATGAATTATTTTTTTGTAACATAAAATCGATTCCGTAAAGAGGCAATTCCAAGAAACGAATGTTGACAAAACTAGGGGATATAGTTTGTTGTTGTTGCCACATATCCTGCTTTTGGTTTCGAATTGTTTGTGGAGGTCTAGGGAAGATTAAAAAGGTGAGTTTAAATGAAAAATATGCTTGGAGTATAGTAACAACAACAATTCCGCTTTCTCTTAGAAAACATTTTTTCTTGTTATATATTTGTTGCTTCCCGTCTCGTCTTTTAGAAATCAATTAAATTTAAAAGAACTTTTGTTGTTGACATTTGATGTTGACAACCAACAAATTCTGATCGCAGCTATAATATTTTGCAGACTTAAGTTAAGGTCGCGTTTTATTGATTAGGAATTATTTTTGTTTTGGTTAAGTTTCGACCACATTTTTTACTTAAGTTGATTATTTTACGATGGTCATTGAGCTTTTTTATTCCTTGACAGCTAGTTAATGATAAAAATAATACAACTATCCTAACAGGTGTGTTAGAAAAATAATTACCTGTAGCGTTTCAAAAGATTTGTATCCTTATCTCTTTTATTTCCAAAATGCATCATATATTTAAGATTTCGAATAAAATTATTAATTAAAGTATTACAATATAATACTTTGACTATTTGAAATTATAATACTATGTTATTTCTGAGGTGGTACGAAGTATATAAATTCAGTTTTCCATGAAAGTTATTGTATATAGATTCACTCTCGTTCAACGTCATTATTATTTATGCCTACCGCTCAAATAAATAGACGAAAACCAAAGTCTTAAAATACATATTAAATCTAGAAAGCTAAAATGAATGAAAATTTTACTTTATATTAATACTGAAAATTAAACATTTCTGAAATTTCCTGCTTACAGCTTTATTATTTTTATTTCATCATAGAATAATCAGTCCTCTCAGTCATTGCATTTTTTTTCTTAGATATATAAACAAATTGTTATCACATCTGTTTCTGATTTATCACAAAACAGTTGTCAATGTAATGAAACCCGTTCTCGGTTTCCAATTTAAAAATTCATAACATTAAACAATCGACTATTAATTTTCTGTCTAGACATTAATCGACCGATGTAATACAGAGACTAGAGAATCTGAGTACTTATAAGGAACTAAAATCCATTTTGTATTATATATAAAATAAATCAGCGTCGTTGAGTTCGTCGAACTGAAACTTGGAACAATCGAGCAAAGATGTAAATTAAATCGAGTGGCTGGAGGTAGGGCTTCTACGAATAGATTAACTTTTAGGAATATTGTTAATATTAAAATATTATTTATTCCAGTATGCTTAAAAAGTTCTTTTGAATCGTTAAGTGTGTCTGTTAGCGATAAACCTACAATAGGAAGGTTGAAAATATACAGTAGATACCTGAAACTCAGTAGCTACTCTTTCGACAATAATTTTTAACATTAAAGATGTCTTGCAAATAACTTGTTGATTTATTTCGGATAATAAAATATTCTTCTGCTTTATAATAGTAAGCATAAGAGTGTTTTTTATTGCTTAAACGTATACTCAGCAATTAATTTTTATAACTTATGTAGCCAAAGAAGTAGTATCATACTTGCAAATGTATGTAAATGCTAAAATATTGATATAAAAAATACTTTACAGCTTTCTAAAAATATTATTTATGAAAGTTTTATTTTTATGATTTATATTTATTCAGATTTTTGTTTTTACGCTTTATATTTTTATATTTAAAAAAAGATATTTAATTCCCACTGTTACTTCATAGTCTCCTTGTCCAAGTTTTCCATCCTTAATAAAAAATACTTTTTTATTCATCGTGTTAATTAAAAAAGTTATTTAAAATATTAATTGAATAATTAAAATGATTTCTGAAATAATTTTGTATCTATGGAAGCCTTGTTTAAAACGTTTTAAAAGTTTCTTTATATATTGGGAGTTTAAGAAGTTAATGCTAGATTTTAGATAATTCGTTTTTTTTTAATTTGTAAAAGTAAGGACCAATCCGGAATTTTCCAGATTTATGGCGTTTCCAGTTAGCGGCCCGGGAATGGCTGGGATTCGTCGGGGACTCTCTTAACATCTTCCCAACGAGTTCTTTTTAGTTTTCTAACAAGTTTCTCGAAGTCTCAAGCGTTTGTCACTTTGAGTGGACGGCGAAATCTCTACTTACAAACTTTTAGTCGCATGTTCACATGTGCGGTTGAATTAGCTGTCAATTGAAATTGAAATTCACTGTACAATTCATTGCAATTCAATTCTGCTGATAACCTGAATTAATTTTGTCAGTACAGAGTGCACATCTGTTCTTTCCACTTAAGAGAGTACTTTTTATTTAATGTTTTTACATATCACTGTGAGTTTTTCTACTAGACCTCGGATTTTGAATGGATGTTTACATTAGTAGTGCTCTTCGATATCCCAATGCTCAAGTCTGTTGGAATTCTGTATATAATGTTAAGTACCTATATCTACTGCCTCATTGGTCTAGTGGTTAGCATGTTCGACTACAGATATGAGATCCTGGGTTCGAGTACCGGGTCGGGCCAATTTAAAAATCAATATTGAGTTTTCTATTAAGATTTTCTCAATATTTGCCCGAAGTTGGGAAGTTGGCGGTGTGATCCACCCCCGTGCCTCGGAGAGCACGGTAAGCCGTCGGTCCGACGCCTGATCTCTCTCCGGTTGTGTCGGATTCCCGTCACATCGGACTATGAGAGTGAGGGAATAGAGAGTGCACTTGTTGTATTAGTAAACAATCCTGCCAATCTGCAGTGGAGCTGCGTGGTGGGTCTATGCTCTAAAAATCTGTGCCCAGCAGTGGGACGTTAATGGGCTGCTACTTACTTACTTATTTTTTCTACCTATATCTAAGTATATTAAATTTCAATTCAAGTCAAGCGATCGAAAAGTTTCTTTGTCGCGTATGTATCGTATACATATAATTCATATAAATAAGTTGACAGCCTTGCTGCCGCAGTGGTGCGAGTACTGGCCTTGCTAGCCGAGGCCCCGGGTCCGATCCCCGGTAGGGCAAATTAAGAAAATCGTATTTTCTAATTTGTCTGAGTCTGGTGGGAGGCTTCGGCCGTGGCTAGTTTCCACCCTACCAGCAAAGACGTACCGCTAAAACAAAGAGATTTGTGTTCCGGTACGATGCTGTGTAGAAACCGTAAGAGGTATATCACCCCTTACCCAGATTAGCGTGCTTCCACCTTAGACTGAATCATCACTTACCATCAGGTGAGTCAAGGGCTAAACTGTCAGCAATAAAAAAAAAACATAATTATTCTGTAAATAACAGCGGAAATTTTTTCATTATATGTTTATTTTATAGATATGGATTAAAATAGTTTTATTGGCAATTGAAACCGATAAATAGTGAATTTGCTCACATTTCCTCGGGATCAGAAAGCACAGGGGTCATACCACCGGGACAGCTAGTTATAAAATATATATTGCCTTGTTATAGTACCAGTCTTATTAATATTATAAATGCAAAAGTAAATCTGTATGTCTGTTGCGTAAATTACTGTATTTGGATTGAATGAAATTTGGTACACAGGTAGTCCAGAGCCTGAGAAAGGACATAGGCTACTTTTTAACGTAAACAACGTAGACGCTCACTAAGAATGAGTTACCCCATATTCCCACTGGATTCGAATAATTAAATGAAAAAGGGACACTTGCTGCTAGATATCGATAAATATTTACCAGAATGACTTTAAATTTATTATATGTTGCGACGTAGTCTCCTACTGAGAACGTGTTTTTCAATATTTCCACAGGATTTGAATACCAACGAAATTTAATGAGAGATTGCTTGTACCATTCACCCTTTGATTAATATTCGTCATAAATGTTCTTTTCGCTACGCCAATGTGCACTAACAATGGGTTTTCCAATATCATCAAGAACTACGCGGGTGATGTTGTAGGGTAGTGCTAGTTATAGTAAAGTAAGTAAGTAGCAGGCCATTAAAGTCCCACTGCTGGGCACAGGCCTCCTCACTCCAAGGAGTGAGGGTTTTTTTAGAGCATAAACCCACCACGCTGCTCCACTGCGGATTGGCAGGCATAGTACACAACAAGTGCACTCTCNGTCAGCAAAAAAAAAAATAAGAAAAAACATAATTTTTCTGTAAATAACAGCAGATTTTTTTTTATTATTTGTTTATTTTATAGATATGGATTAAAATAGTTTTATTGGCAATTGAAACCGATAAATAGTGAATTTGCTTTCATTTCATCGGGGTCAGAAAGCACAAGGGTCATACCACCGGGACAGATAGTTATAAAATATATATTGCCTTGTTATAGTACCAGTCTTACTAATAGTATAAATGCGAAAGTAAATCTGTATGTCTGTTGCGTAAATTACAGTATTTGGATTGAATGAAATTTGGTACACAGATAGTCCAGAGCCTGAGAAAGGGCATAGGCTACTTTTTAACGTAAACAACGTAGACGCTCACTAAGAATGAGTTACCCCATATTCCCACTGGATCCGAATAATTAAATGAAAAAGGGACACTTGCTGCGAGATCTCGATAAATATATACCAGAATGTCTTGAAATTTATTATATGTTGCGACGTAGTCTCCTACTGAGAACGTGTTTTTCAATATTTCCACAGGATTTGAATATCAACGAAATTTAATGAGAGATTGCTTGTACCATTCACCCTTTGAATAATATTCGTCATAAATGTTCTTTTCGCTACGCCAATGTGCACTAACAACGGGGTTTCCGGTATTTCAACATCATCAAGAACAACGCGGGTGATGTTGTAAGGTAGAGCTAGTTATAGAATAATCTATATTTCATAAGGTTCGGTTCCTGCATAAGAACTGTAATAGTCACTTTGATTTTTTCTGTAATTAATATTCTTAGAATTCTTTTCTCTCCCTCTCTCTCTCCCTCTTCTTTTATACCAGTCGCCGTTTCATCAAATCTTTTGCATGTTGCGATATTTCGTTCTATCCTCTTTTTATATTGTCCTATTTTGCTCATTTGATTTATTTTGTACAATATGCAAAAAAGCCTTATTTCCTATCTTATAAAAATAGTTTCAACCAAATAAGATACGAAAGCGGTGATTGAATGAAATATGTTCAGGTATTTCAACATTTAAATGATCTGTTTACAGGGAGTCTATTACGTAATTGACTTGCAAATATACTTCGTGATTGCATAAAAGCAGGTGCATCGAAACCTTTATATTTTTACCGCAGCCTCACGAGCAGCTATATGATAAGCAAATAAATCATTTCTCTTTGCAAGGCTCTTTCCCAACGATAAAATCGAGGCCAATATTTACATAAGAACAATCCTGCTCTGCCTGAGCCCTGAGGTAGTCATTTTTAGTCATTTTGGCAGGCATTTTTCAGCCTAGCGAATCCAATATGCAGACGCGCTATTGCTTTTTAGAAATGAATCCCCTTTTACGAAAATTTATATGCATTCACTTTGGGGATTCTCTATTTTTGATACATCGGGTAAAATAATGTTGATCCTATAAAATTCTATAACAACCAGTGCTACATGGAGGTTTGTCCGCATCAGAAGTAAGCCAAATATAGTTGATCTTAAAGGACATAACCTATGAAATGTTATCTTAGCTTACCTTATATTAGTAAATATTTCTCCAAGGAACTAAGTTAGATAGCTGACACTATTATTGTAAACCACAATAAATATACATACCTTTATAATTAATGGCAAAACAGTATTATCTTAGCCTTATCGCTAAGTAGCGACTTCTTTAAGGGATACCTAAGGTTTTGAGAGATTGCCAAAAGATAAAAATGGTAGAGTGTGGTTACTTGTGATACAGTAAACTTAAATAGTAAGCCAGTGATTATACATATAGTACATTACACATCTTTTTTTATTTTTAGAATAAATTGATGTTTTTATTAATATAGATTATTATCAATGTTATAGGATATATAGTTTAAAATTTATTGTGATATAAATAAATTTAATTACTTGGTCATACTAATTAAAAGGACAGAAATAAACGTAGTCTTTTGGGGTGATGTAGATTAACAAAACGTGCAACTCAACTGTAATAAAAAAGTAATAAAGCATTAGTAGAAATGTTCCTTACACAGACTCAAAATCTAGGAAAAAACATTAAATCAAACTCTTGCTTTCAAATCACAAAAATAAATAAAAATACAATCAAAAACAGTAATGATATCTTTTTATATATATAAATAAATATGTATAAAAAGATATAATTACTGTTTTCTTACAAAACTCAATATATTTGGTCTGTAATTCGAAGATAAATAAACTTAATTTAAATGCGTTTTTGTACAATATTTAATACATTGATAAGATCATTGATAGGGTCATGGGACTTTAATAGGTAGCAACCTACCTTGGTTGCCACCAATTAAAGTCCCATGACTGGACACAAGCCTTATTCTTTCACGAGAGGGTTTCATTGCATAAACCCCCCACGCTGCTCCAATGCGGGTTGGCAGGCAAAACATTGATTGGATACTTAGCTAATTAACCTAAAAGTATTCAACATAGCCTTGTTTACGATTTATCGATAGATAGTTCAGAATTTTTTAAACAGAAAAGTCTAGCAAGCATTTTAGCAATAAGTCAAAATCACGATATTCACTAAACTATCAGGATATAAACACTAATGCAACATGCCATAATAAAAATGTGGTAAATAATACAATACAAAGTGATATATAGATAAAATACTGCTCAAGAGCCCAATGTGACCCGGTGACTTACTTTTAAGCAGGGGTGGAGGGTGACGTCATGTTATCACCCCTGCAAGATGAGATCATCGTTCATAAGCGCTACTTTGCTCTGAAAAATCCTGCAGGCGATTTATTTGTTTTGTTTCACGAATATTCGGCTGGTTTTTCTTGTACCTTAAATATTCACTCAAGTTATTTCTAAGAAATAACTAAGACTTGCTTGTTCTTAATAGTTGCACATGGGAGCTAAAAGTAACCTTCACAAAAAAAGAATCGCCTTCAAAACAAACTATTCCGAACAAATTAATATGCTCTAAAAAGTAAAAAATAATTGCGTCTTTTAGAGTTCTCCTAAGTAAATTAAATTGAAAATTACTGTTGTATTTCAAGTCGGTTTCATCCAAGGTAGGTACCTACATATAACAACAACAACACAAATGAACAATAAAATGGGAAACACCACTTTTCATATAAAAAAAAGAATCAACATGTTCGGTTCACCGAGTCTAAAGTTATAAGTTCTGAATTGGTGACCTCCTCCTTTTTTTATTTATTTATTTATTTAAGGACCACCAGTAGTTACTACACTTAATATCTTAAAATATATAAAAAAACTTACATCTATAAATTGTTGAAGTGTGCAATTTTTTAAGGTAGCCACAACATGAGTTAAAATTAAATTAGTCTAAAAATACAATAAAATTATATATTATTACAGATTATATAAAAATTTAATTTAATTGAAAAAATATTTTTTACAAGAGTAACAACTGAGTTTTTGATCTATCTCAATATACAAGATGAAATCAATACTGTTGACCCTACTTGCATAAAGGATATTTTAAATTAGGAATTTGATTTCGTTTGAAATGTCAAAATTCGCATTTAAAATATTGGATCGTCATTAGTCTGTCTGTCAATACTGAATCAAAAACCAGTTCAGATTGATTATATTTATTTGTTATTTGGGAAACAACAACAAACAACTGCCCCATTGGTCTTGTGGTAAGCATGGTCGACTACAGACGTCGGACCAATTCGAAATCGATATTGAGTTTTTCTATTAACATTTTCTTAATATTTATCCGAAGTTGGGGAAAATTTGGCGGTGTGATACACCCCCGTGTCTCGGAGAGCACGTTAAGCCGTCAGTCCTGCGCCTGATCTCTCTTCGCGAGCGTTGGATTGCCTTCACGTCGCACTATGTGAGTGAAGGAATAAAGGGTGCACTTGTGTACTATGCCTACCAATCCGCATTGGAGCAGCATTGTGGGTCTATGCTCTAAAAACCCTCTCTCATATGAGTGAGGAGGTGTGCCCAGCAGTTGGACGTTGATGAGCTGCTACTAACCTCACCTAATCTATACATAGCTATAATATATTAGAAGATTATACATACATATCATCACGCCTCATTCCCATTGGGGTAGGCAGAGACCACGTCCTTCCACTTGCCAAGATCCTTGCATATCTTCTACGCTTCTTTCATTCATCATTAGAAGATTATATTAGAGTAAAATACAATGTGTATTAAAGACAATTAAAAAGAATAAGGAAAAAAGTTCAACACAAAAAAAGAACAAAATAATTTTATACTAAACAATGATATAGACATGTGACATGCTCGATAAATGAATGTATTTTTGGCATAGTTGGTCAAGGGTTCCAAAAACAATGATTGGTGCCTTACACTGGTGTTCCTATGACATTTGAAATAAATATTGCTCGAGAGGAATTTAGCGTCAACTAAGTTATGAGCAATTAAAAAAAATATTTGGTCTCTGTTTTTTATTCTTGTTTCTAAAAGATTTAATTGAGTATTGCTAGTGTTACTGAGAAGAAACCGGCAAAAACTCAGTAGTCACTAAAGTTTATCAGACTGAAAATTCATGTTTGATTTTAATAATTAATACGAGATACGTATAATTGGAGAAATATTAGCGAAAGTTACAAGCTGTAACGATATTATATCAATAATTGACAATGTCTGATTCCGTTGCTGATATAAAATGTTGGCTGTAAAGTGTTATTTGCATTCGTTGCAAATATAAAACCCATTTTGAGGCTGACTCGTCAGGATTTAAAGTCAAATAACAATATTAAATGCGACAAAGTTAATGTGAATGCGTGTACTATAACGATTAAAGACATGAGCACACTATAAAGTTGATTGGACACCGCTGATTGTGAGGACAGTTATATCTATATATCTATACGTATAAAAATTTATTGCCGTTTGGTAGTCTCGCTAACAAGATTTGGCTAATTTTGACCTTAAAAGGTGAGCAAATATGATAGACAAAATGCATGCAATATAGTAAAAACAACGATTTCACCCATTCGCCCCATTTCTAGAATATTTATTAATTATCTCAGAATCTGATTAGATTTTGTGTAAAATAGTATTTATGTGCAATAGTTAAAACCATAGATGGTATGAAAAAGGGTCGTAGAAGAAGGTTATGAATCAATTTTTCGCCTGCTTTTCATTATTGTAGATAACTCAAGCATATAATTTATATTAATTATTAATAATAATATTTTGATATATAGAATTATAAATACTATTTATTGAAAAGTTTTACTTACCTTATTTAGATTTGTTTTGAGTATTTTAATAAATCTATTTTCGTTCACATTCAGGGTTGGCTATCAACTCACTTTTTATTTATTGTTTTAATGTTAGCGTCTGACTGTGATCACACTTGATATATAATGATTATAAGGTGGAAGATGGAACCTCCCTAACTTTGTAATAGGCATTTATCTGTTTTGGTTTCTACTCAGTATCGTACTGGAACACCAAACTCCTTGCTTGGCTGTACATGTTTACTAGTAGGGTGGTAACTAGCCAAGGCCGAAGCCTCCCACTGTTCCAGATTTAGAAATATTCGAATATACCATTTCCTAAATTCCTTTGTTACCAATGCGAGTACTCGCACCACTGCGCCAGCGTAGCTGTCATAACATGAAGACATCTTTTACCAAAAAAAAGTATTTTATTGTAAAACTACATTTTCGTTATTACAGCTAAAGATTTTAAGTATCTTAGACGAGACATATTTTTTAAGTAACAATCATTTACAGATTACACATCGGTAATATACGCTTGGTTTAATAACATGTTTTGATCCGTGTCTCAAGTTAACTTAGAATGAAATTATTATTGTGATTGTAAACTGTTATGACCTGCGATTAAAACTAACCACAAAGCAGTTATATCACGAATATCGTTTGTGGCACAATGGTATAATATTACTTTATAGCTAATATCGGTCGAGATGCGACGTAAAGTCGGCATTAGAATATAACCCTTACTTCTGCTCGTTACTCTAATACCACCTTAGATTTTAATGTTAGAAGGGGGCCCTTCAAATGAGGACCAAAATAAACGCACCCTTTTTAAACGACCAATTCTCATAAGGATCTCGTTGCCAAGGTATAAAATGTGTATTTTTCAAATGGATTTTTGAGTGCCCAGAGCTTTGATAGCCAAATGTAAGTGTTCAGGTTTACTGACGCCTCGTATATAGGGTGAGTTTACAATCTTTTTACTTTTATAGTGTCTATAAAACTGCACATTTAAATTTCCTTTATTCGTGCTCGTCTTCGCCTTCCTGCGAAACGAAACGCCCTACGGTTTTGTTGGAGCAATGAGACAGTCTTGTGTATGTGTTATATATTTAATTACAGACACGTTACACGATATTATGCGGTATTATAATTTGATCTCACTGGTGTAATGGTGCGTTTACTGCTTTCTCTAACAGAAGTCCAAGATTTAATTTAAAAGTAGGAAACCGGTTTTTCTAATTTGCCTGAGTCTGGTATGCTAGGAATTTGTGACCACAAAGCAAAGACGTACCACAAAGCAAAAAATATGCTTTCCAGTTCAATGTGTGTGTGTGTGTGTAGAAACCTTAAAAGCTAAATTACCTCTTACCAATTCAGCGCGTTTTCATTTTAGACTTTAAAATAGCTTCATTATTAGCTTACATTATACAGTAATACTTAGTGACGAAAGCTATCGATATTTACTTTGTTATTTAAGTGTAAACAGGTAAATTATCGAAGTATAGTTGTAAATTTAAAAAAAAAAACATATAAAAGCAGGTGATTCATAATCATATTTGGTACTTACAGCATTTGTTTAAATATTTTTTCTGCTCGAATTCTGACTAGGTTATATTAGAAAATTTTAAAATTGATACTGAAAGTTATACAATATACATTAATTTGTATTTAAATAAAACAACGTTATAAACGTATTACAATCAAAATCAAAATATTTTTTATTCAAGTAGGCTCAAAAAGCACTTTTGAATCGTTGGTAGTTTTTTGTAGGTACAATGTGTTTAGCTTTCATGTACAACTGGAATCAAGTACAAACATATTTGTCGCTTAAATAATCTTCAACATTATAATATGCCTTATTTAATAGGGCATTTTTAACATAATTCTTAAAACTATGTTGAGGCAAACCCAGAAATGATTCAGGTACCTTATTAAACATATACGTATGTTTAATAAGGTACCTGAATCATACTTAACCCGACAAATGACATCTGAACCTTTTTTTACTCTAAAATATGTCGTTACAAGTTTGTTTTTATTTCTTGTATTAAAATTGTATCGCCCTATCACATTTTCTTATCTATATTTTACAGAAAATAATAAACAGTAGTAACGGGAATTGGTATCTGCATTATTATGTCATGCCTCTGACTAATTATAGATTAGAGTTGAAATTAAATTAATTATTGGTTGTTCATCTTAAACATGATAATTATGTGTATATACATTAAGGACTCTTTATATTTCTCTGGGTATGTAAACTAATATTATAAAAGGAAAGATTTGTGTTTTTGTATTGTAGATATATGTTTGTAACGTTATCACAAAAAAACTACTGGACTAATTTCAAATCTTTTTTGACCGTGAGAAAGCTGCATTTTTTATCATTTACTATCTAAAATAAATAGGGATCCTTAATAAAATGCATTAATGTATCCCAAGGTATCAAAAAACTGTCATCGCGTGCGTTGCGGTTACTATTGATGATAGAACAAAAAAATGTTCTACAATATTATAGAACGTATAAATATCCACAAAAGAGTCTGAAACACTATATTTCCAACTACTACAGATATGCCACTATAACTACTTTTTACATTTTAAAAGTGAATAAAATTGCCAATAATGATCAAAGCATATTATTCATATCTCTGTTTTAATGCTTATTCATTTGTAATTGTATATATTTTATTAAAGTCCATTTCAATACCTGTAAAATACTTATTAAATCATCAAAATTGGACATTCCATTCAAAAGATATAACGAATTTCAAGATGTCGATCTCAAGAAAATAATGTTATAATATAATGTATAGCGATTGCCATATTCTTTTTATTAACAGTGTACCATTTTATTTTACATGTCTGTATACATGTCATCATTTAATATTTATTTGGTTTTTATACTCAAACCAACTAAACTGAGTTTTTTTTCGTTTTTTTTATTTATTAGGTTTACTAACGATAACTTACTTAAAAGAAAACAACATGAACTAACAAATAAATGTATGGCAAAAAAGTAAACAAGGCAACAAAAATAGTTTATAACCTAAATTAAAAATAACTTATAGTTAGCAAGTACTACCAAATCTGGAAAGAGAATCAAAATTAACATCAATTACATTACTAACATTGCTTAGTGTTTTACACAATGTGGGTAAGGGTGAGTGTGCACCGAGAACTGTTTATCGAAAAGGGGGACAAAGTGGTGTATTGGACTTGCGTAGACAATTACTTGAGACACGGAAATTGAGATTACTTAACAGTTGAGGGCAGTCTATTTTACCATTTAAAAGTTTATATGTGAACAACAAATCTAAAAGGATGCGGCGATTTTCTAAAGAGTGTATCTCGAAATATGTCAGTCGTTCGCGATAAGAGACATCTCCTATGCCTTTTCAATTGCTAGAGGCCAAGCATTAAAGAAACCTTTTTTGGACACGTTCTAAAGATATGTGTAGCATAATTTGGCCTCCATACTACAGAACAGTATTCCATTATACTTCTGACTAAACTGTTATAAATGACTTCGTATATAGTAGTTGGTAAGTTTGTGATATCTTATATCTTTGATTTTTGTGTGGAAACTAGTAGACAAATGCAATCTGCACAATAATGTAAAATAAGTCTGCTATTCGACTCCATTCTACATTGAAATCATTTTTCAATAAAACAAAACTATGGATTGAAGTCTCATCGGCTGAGACATAAGAATCGATAACTTTCAATACCTCTATCTATCTTTAGAGCTTTATTTTAACTATAAGGTTTGATATGTCTGCTGAATCACTCTTTGGAATGGCCTTATTAATTCCCTTTTATGTGTTCCAAAGCACACATGCTCGTATAAGCGATTTACGTTGAGTTTACAGCGTCAGCTTTCTTTATGCCACTATAAAGTAAAGATACCGCACCAAAACGTCCCTAAACGTAATACCTCGTTTTAATTGTCGTCGACCTCGCACCTGATGTCTAAGTAATTGGAATGTTACTCCATTGTTTGGTTACTTGACGGAAATATGTCCTGAATTAATTGTTAAAGAGCGAAAATTCGAGAACTTGGTCCATGTTTGATGAAAAGATCCAGTAGGGGAGAGGAAATGTTTTAAAAGATGATACTAGTTTCACTAAAATACCTAACAACTGACAGTAACCTTGTCTATGTGTTAGTTTAAACACATGATTTCCAAAAGAAATTCAATGCATTTTGGTATATTTTGTTGATCATGGTTTGGACACCTAGAGAGAATGAATGAAAGTAGACTGACAAAAAGGATTTATCAAGAGTGAATGGGAAAGTTGAAAGGGGCAGAACGTAAATAAGGGCCAGGTCAAGAGTACTCTAAACCGACGAACTTGTATGAAAGGTTTAATGAGAATGAAAGAAGCGAAGGAGATATGCAAGGATCGTGGCAAGTGGAAGGACGTAGTCTCTGCCTATCCCTATGGGAATAAGTCGTGATGCTGTGTGTATTGTCAATAGTATTGGAGACAATCAGAGGCTTTGAAATACGTTGATACAGCCATGACAATTAGTATTTAGTGACGTAAAACTTTATACGATATCTATTTAGCGAATCAAATTAATGTTGGCAGAAAAATAGCAATAAATGAAGCTATGGCATTCATGTTATATTAAGTTTATGCCAAAATTTTTATGCAAACAGTTATTTCCAAGAGCATAAAACAAAAATAATGAGTCATACCCATAGGACTTATTAGAGTTAACTAAACTTTTAAAACATGAATTATTTTATTGTTATTTTAATAAGTATTCGCTGTAAAATAAGTAAGAATCACCCCATTAACATCTCATGGCTGGGCACAGGCTTCCTTATTCATAGGAGAGAGGTCTTCTCCTCATGTCTAGAGCCGTACAAGCTAACCACTAGACTAATGAGGCAGTCTTTGTCAAATAGTATTAGTTTAAAATCAATCGTATAAATCGAAAATCGATACAAGTCAAAAAAATGCCGAATGGCTTATTGATAATATTGATTTTTATACATACCGATAGAGATAATATTCTATTAAAAACATTTATTGTCAATGTAAATTGATGTCATTTGTATTTTATTGCAGGGAGGGGATTTTTATGATTACAAGTATTGTATTTCAATATTTTTTCTTACAAACAATGTATCAGTGTATAGCTGTATATAAGTATGAGTAAAAAAATAACTCTTGAGGGTTTTCCAGTTATGATATAAACTACGTATTCTAGGAATTGCTACTTACGTTCATTTTTATTATTGTAGACATTAAAGATTTCATAGAAATGTATATTCTAAATTCGTTTTACAGATCTATATCTTACCCGTATATATTGGCCGCTACGTATAAAACGTCATGTATAGAATCCTAATTTCGTAAGACAGTGTTTCAGTTAATTATTTATAATGTACCTTTTGCACTAATGATATGATTTTTATATGATCATGTTTTAATGGATATTTGAAATAAAAAGACGATGACAACGGTTGTTAAATGGAGTGATATAATCATGAAAATTACAAAACTTCAGAATGTGTAAAATGCTCAATTGTTTAAACGTTGGGGCCAGTATATGTTCATATTTTTTTGTATTGTAATCTATTTTGGAAAGTTCTTCCCCATATTACTATGTGATGGAGAACTACGAGGGTGACACTGCAAGGTTTAGTTAGTATTACAATATATAAATTGGGTAAGTAAGTAGCAGCACGCTGTTCCACTGCGGATTTGGCAGGCATAGTACACAAGTGCACTCTCGTCGTCCGATGTGACAGGAATCCGACATGACCGGAGAGAGGTCAGGCGCAGGATCGACGGCTTAACGTCCTCTCCGAGTTACGAGGGTGGATCACACCGCCAACTTCCCAATTTCAGGCAAGTATTGAGAAAATCTTAATAGAAAACTCAATATTGATTTTTGAATTGGCCCGATCCGGGACTCTAACCCAAGACCTCATGTCTGTAGTCGAACGTGCTAACCACTAGACCAATGAGGCAGTTAGTTATAAATTGGGTATTTTGATTCAATTATAGTGCAATAATATTTTTACTGTTCTTGACCTTGACGTCAAGAAATTAACTAAAGGTTGCCAAAGGAAATTTGAACATTAAAATCTGGTGAAATACACGTAGTATTATTAACAAGAATATACATTATAAAATACTCTATAAACAAGCATAACAAATAATTTAGATTTAAGTTTCCTTCATAAAAGTTTTCATTTCAAAATACTTACAAAAATGTTTGTAAACATTCATTTTAAAGGTGGTATTTTTGAAACAGAAAGCTTTATGAAAATATACTCAAGTAATCTTTTATGATATAACGACTTTAGCTCTAGTAGTAAAGTTATATGATAAATAAAAATCTTTGTAAACATCTGTAAGCGAGTTTTAGAGAGCATTGCCAATAGCTATCAAACTTCAATATCCTCTGATGCGCCGTTTGATGTCCCTCAGTCGCAAAATATTAAATAAACTCTTTATGCCAAAGTTTGGCAATGTGTAGTTACTTACGGGTTGTTATTCGCACCACAAAAAATATTATTTGGTCTTTATATTATAACTAGGTATACTCGTATAAACAAAAGTTGTAAGATAATAACAAACCGACATTAAAATGCACTAAAATATTTATAAAATTAAAAGTACACATGTCAGAAGTAAAACTTCTTTGGGAAACTAATTTTTAAGTTTTGTTTGTACAAAATTTTACATTTCCGAGACCTAAAGGGAGAGAAAATCCTTTTTCTATGATATTTTAAGGTATGAATTTAATGACAAATAATGTCATTAAAATATTAAGTATTAAGTCGAAAGTTAATACAAATAATTTATTGAAATCTCAAATGACGAATTGTCAATAAAAATATATTTTAATATATTTTTGAATTTAATGTTTTGAAATGAGAATTTATCAAATATTTTTCTTTTATGAAAAATAGTATATTATATTCTTAAATAGCGAGTGGCAAATTAAAATGGCACAAATTATTTGTAAATATTAAAACTACCTAACCTTCAAAGAAATTAGCATAAAAAACGCTGCACATCTTCGTGATGCCAATAATGCCTAAAGCAGTTACACTTCAAAAACGGTTGCACAACATTTATAAGTGGCTTCAGTGCATTTCATATTCCGATGAATTAGGTATAATACCTTTAGTCATTCGGGGATTTCCGAAAAAAAAAACAAATCCAATCAGAGCATTANGTGCATTTCATATTCCGATGAATTAGGTATAATACCTTTAGTCATTCGGGGATTTCCGAAAAAAAAAAACAAATCCAATCAGAGCTATAATTATGCATTAATTATATTTGAACCTGTATTCATAATAAGAAAATTGTGCATAGACAATTACAGTTTATAATTAAAACGGGTAAACCTACTCGTGATTGCACATAATTAACATCTCGATCAACTTTCCAAGCTAGGAGTTTGTAAAACTGGTCCAATAAATAGAGTTTGCTTGAAATAAATTGACACGCATAAAGAAGTGAGTTAATTTACTCCGATATTGGTCTGCGGTCGAATCGGAGGCGATCATTACCGGTCCATTTGCGGGGAGAACCCAGTTAAACATTGACATTAAATAATGATTTCTATTTCCGTCGCAAAACTGAATGTTTGGAAATGGAAATTTGTATTGCAAATGTTTGCTTGGAAACTGTGAAAGACATTTTGATTCAACTCATTTCAATAAGCTAATAATACAAATAGATACTAGGTATAAATCACTGTCTGCCAATATGGATTCGTTGCCTTCTATTATTAAAGAGAACAGTGTCGTCTCGGAAAGTTCTTGCAACAAATCGGCCGAGAGGAGTCGCGCCAACTACCATGAGTGTGGTGCAGCTATTGACTTAGCACACCATACAGTGGCAGAATTGGTGGCGCTGATCGGCTGGGATCTCTCGCTGCGGAGCATGTATGTTGGTAGGCTCTTCGACTGCTCATTGGTGCAGTGGTTAGTATGTTCGACTATATACATGAGGTCCTGGGTTCAAGCCCCGCGTCGGACCGGACGTCGGACGGTATGAANTTTCCAAGCTAGGAGTTTGTAAAACTGGTCCAATAAATAGAGTTTGCTTGAAATAAATTGACACGCATAAAGAAGTGAGTTAATTTACTCCGATATTGGTCTGCGGTCGAATCGGAGGCGATCATTACCGGTCCATTTGCGGGGAGAACCCAGTTAAACATTGACATTAAATAATGATTTCTATTTCCGTCGCAAAACTGAATGTTTGGAAATGGAAATTTGTATTGCAAATGTTTGCTTGGAAACTGTGAAAGACATTTTGATTCAACTCATTTCAATAAGCTAATAATACAAATAGATACTAGGTATAAATCATTGACTGCCAATATGGATTCGTTGCCTTCTGGAGACCCACACTCCCGAGTTACGAGTCGGAGTTAGTCCGTAAATGCATTTTACAGCGAAAAAATGTACCAACATTAAAGTTTTGTACTATTTATATAAATGTATGTTGGTAGGCTCTTCGACTGCCTCATTGGTCCAGTGGTTAGCATGTTCGACTGCAGACATGAGGTCCTGGGTTCGAGCCCCGGGTCGGACCAATTCAAAAATCAATATTGCTTTTTCTATTAAGATTCTTCTCAATATTTCTCCGTAGTTGGGAAGTTAGCGGTGTGCTCCACCCCCGTGCCTCAGAGAGCACTTTAAGACGTCGGTCCTGCGCCTGATCTCTCCCCAGTTGTGTCGGATTCTCGTCACATCGGACTACGAGAGTGAAGGAATAGAGAGTGCACTTTTACACTATGCCTGCCAATCCGCGCTGGAGCAGCGTGGTGGGTCTATGCTCTAAACTCTCTCTCATATAAGTGAGGAGGCCTGTGCCCAGCAGTAGGACGTTAATGGGCTGCTACTTACTTACATACTTTTGTTGGTGGAATTGAGCCGGCCTGTTAAGATTGATATTACGAGTTATTTTAAAAGTTACCGCTATTATATTAAACGACAGCAGTGCCCTGCGGTTTCACCCGCGTAGATGCCGATCTCGTGGTAATGGAAAGTCTATTAAGTCGGACTATAGATTTATTTTCGTTTACATAAAAGTTGTATTTCATTTAGTTTTTAATTACTTCCTTTCAGATTGTTAGATACACACTTTTATTTATAATCTAATCAATATACAGATTTTGCTTAACAACGAATATATATCTCTAACACAATTTTAAATTCCTAACATCATTCGTAAAATGGCCGACATTTTAATTTAAAAAAAAGGTAAAGGTATTGAAAAAAATCTTTATTTCGAGGAGATAAGGAACGATTTTTTTAAGATCGCTGCAGTAATTTTTAGCTGTATAAAAATAAAAACAGTATAGGTATATCGGTGGGTATCTTTGGGATACGCGATAACTCACCAGTCACAGGCCTAGTTATAAGGGTCGCTACAATTTTCTTTAGATTGATATTTTTAATAAAATACTACTATAACTATAAAATACTTAATGATAAGGATTAGTACAACGGTATGAATAATATGGTTTGATTATTGTCGGCACTTTTATTAACTTTTAAATGAAAAAAAGTAGTTATAGGGGCGTAACTACAAGAGTTGGACGTACGGTATCGCGGATTTCTTTGTAGATATTAATACGTTCTATAATACTCTAGAACATTTTTTTATTCTATGTATAATAATTTTCGCAACGCACGCCGTAACAGATTTTTTTATTTCATACCTTGGGTTAAATTAATGCTATTAAAGTAATTAAAGCAATAAAGCCTCTGTCGCTCAATGGTGCCGCTTTCTAATGGTTTTTGTGTGAAAACATTATAAACGTACATACAAAAACACTAATGTTTCCTCTTTATAATATTAGTATAGATGTATAGATAGTTACTTCAGCATCAAAAAGTTACTCTGGTATTTGGTTCTGATCTTTAGGCATAATTTAATGAAAACTACATTTTTCCATAAGTTATTTTTATATCATATTATAAAACGATGCAATTAGGGTACAGTATTAAGGGTATTTGACGCTACTTATGTAAGTATGGAACTCTCCATGATGTTAAGTTATAGAAAAGAAGTCTTTTTTATATATTTTGTCGATTTATTGCTAATCTTTAAATGGTAGCGCCGTAATTATATCCATAAATTGGCTACAATATGTAACTGTATACAAGAGAAGCGTTTACTGGAATTATTGATAGCTTTATCTTTCTAGATAAAATAGCTTAATATTGTTACAACCCATCAAATCATATTTCACATTAAAAATATTTAGTATAAACTCGCTTTAGTATAGCGTTAAACAAAATTTTAAGTTCGAACACAGTGTTATTAGTTCAACAAAAAGGAATTACCCACTTTGTGAAAAATATGCTTAATTGTTTCATTGTAACATAATATTAATAAAGTTAAACATTGTTTCCTCTACAATGATCAGGTTATTTCAATTTCAACGTATGTCGGATAACAAGAGAGAAGGAAAGCATACGGGCGTAAGGTACTCCGCCGACGTCGTCATTAATGAATATTATCTAGGAACGCGACAGTTCCAATAGTCGACTGCTCTGGCGGACCGTCACCCGAGAACTACCGAGAGACGTGCGCCAGCGTTCCACAGACTATTGCACTAGGACCAGCGATCGCGCTACGACATATATATGTATATATATCTGACCGCAGTCTGGTATAATATTCCACATTTTTGTAATTTTATTTTAGTTTTGTAAGGACATAAATTAATTAACTGACTTTTGGGTTTTCTGTAATCCGCAAGTTGGAAAGAATGCTGTATACTAAAACCTCAAAGTGCATATAAAGCCGGTTTACTCCAATTTCAACAGATTGGCTATCCTAAAGTGAAACGAAACTATAAGGAATGCAATTGTATACTATGATAATTCCAAAAAGTTTATTGCGTTTTCGTAGATTTAGAAAAGGCCTACGATCGAGTGGTGAGGAATGAGCTGTGGTCAACGTTATCTACGTATGGGGTGAGCGGTTGTTTGATTCAAGCATTGAAGTCTCTCTATGAGGGTTCTAGTGCTTGTTTCAGAATAAACAGAGCGTACACGGAGTGGTTTCCTGTCGAAAGAGGTGTTCGACAGGGATCCTCTTTCGTCAGGGATTTGTTGCGTCACCATGGCTGTTCAACCTATTCGTGGATAAATGTTTGACAGATTTAAAAGAAAGTATGTAAAGGTTAAGAATGAATGAATGAACTCATCAAATGTTTACTCTACGCCGATAATCAAGTACTACTTGCGACATCCGCTAATGAGCTACAGGAGATGCTAAATATTATGAATGAAGCTTTGTAAGGGAAAGGAATGAAAGTGAATGTAAGCAAACGAAAGTCATGCTTTTGAACGAGATGAATCTATGATGGATGGCAATATTTTGATAGATGGGGAACTAGTGGAAGAGGTGAAAGAATTTGTATACTTGGGATCTAAATTTACAAAAGATGGAACATGTGGAAGTGATATTGAAAGGAGAGTAAATGCAGGAAATATGGTAACAGGTGCTCTGCACGCCTTTATGAATAGCCAGATGGTGTCTCAAAGGGCTAGAATGGCTGTTCATGCTGGAGTGTTGGTGCCAACACTTATGTATAGTAGTGAAAGTTGGGTATGGCAGAAGAATCACAAAGTAAAATAAATGCGGTAGAGATGAGAGCGTTGAGAAGCATGAGTGGATTAAAACTGAGTGACAGAGTAAGAAATAGTGTGATAAGAGTGACTAAAATTGAGATAGGTTTGCTTAGATGGTTTGGGCATGTAGAGAGAATGAACGAAAGGAGACTGACAAAAAGGATTTATGAGTCAAGAGTGAATGCGTAAGTTGGAAGGGGAAGACCAAGGCGAACGTTCTTGGACCAAATCCAGGACATTTTAAGTAACGGCTAGGTCAAGAGTACTCTAAACCGACGAACTTGTATGAAAGGTTTAATGAAAATGAAAGAAGCGAAGGAGTTATGCAAGGATCGTGGCAAGTGGAAGGATGTTGTCTCTGCCTACCCCTATGGGAATGAGGCGTGATGCTACGTATGTATGTATGTATAACTCCAGGCAGATGACTAATCTCTATATAAATTTAGCTGTCGTAGTGTGACGTAGTTTACCACTGCTTTTTACATAATTTCAGAGCAGTACACAATTTTTTTGCCTGGCGCCACGTTTTTGCCTAAAGCCAACCGTTAAACCAGACCCAGAGAACTTTCAAAACAATACGCAAGTATTGGGTTAGCGACGCATATTTGCTGTTGAAGTGACCACGACCGAAGCCTAGAAAAAATTATCAATGCAATTTCCTAAGTTTACTCGCATCATTATGAACATATCGCTTGTTTCTTAACAAATTCAGATATACAAATGCTTATAAGAAACTCCCAATTGCTGCACTTATGGAGTAATTGAGAACACTTACCATGTTTTGATAGAATGTGTACGGAACAAGGCATTTAGAACTGATTGTACTCTTAAATCAACATATAAGTTAGACATAGGCGGCTTCATAACCTTATCCCATAGATTGCCCCTGTCAGCTACTAGTTAACATTTTACGATAGTTCTGTCACAACTCAGGCAATCAGAAATATAAACATCTCTTTCGTTTTGTCATAATGTATATTATCTATTTCAGTAACTGTGGTAAAGAATATGCGTAGAAATAAAACCAGACCATAGAAAAACAAAAATAAATCAGATACAAAGTGACCGTTACTAACGGTGCCTGTGTAGCGTCGAGGGTCGTTAAGTTTTTTTGCGGTATATTATAAACTGTGAGTGTTTATTAGTGAATATTTGTGTTTCTCATTATAAAAATGATGTGAATAACAATTAAAATTCTTGATGTAAGTTTTAATTTTTAAGATATGACCCTATAAATGCAAGTCGGACTTTTTTCACTATCTCAAAGTTTAGCGCGACATGACGCTACACCAGAGTGTTAATTTAATAAAGCAAAGATAACATTGTATAGTTTAATTATTAGCAAACATAAAAATCACAACATTTGGTCTTTCATGAACATTTAAGTGCCAAGCCACTTTAGAGTCTTTCGACCTGCGGGGCAAATAACGCAAAAACGTCAGGGGCGGGACAGGCAGTGGTTTGCTTCGATAAAATCACGGGGCCCAATAAAAATCGCGGCCAAATCCAAGAGTTATTGGCACACCCATACTGTAATAAGTCAAAGATTGCATACAAATTAGTTAAAATTAATTCTAAAACTAGAAATAAATAAATGTTATCTTTAATTGATTTACTACAGGAGCGACATAGCTGCATGGTGACAAAGCTCCCTACATATAAGAAACTTGTTCATGGGAGCACTTTGACATTCGCGGCAGCAGCTTCGATGATAAGAATTTCAAAATCTGATGTCTAAATCACGTTAAACGCGAAACTTTACCTCATAGCACACATGGGCCACATTAAACAGATTTTAAAGTTTTTATTCATGAAACCTTATGGTGCTGTCACACTGCTATTTATAATCTTTGTAAGTAATATTAGCAAACATTTCTAAAAAAAATTGTTAGTTAACACTGTTTAGTTGCCAAATCCTATATTTTGTGAATAATGATCTTTAAACCTAAGACTTGATATAATCGGTGGTACTATACTTTAAAAAAAAAACAAGAAATAAAAGCAAATCCAATGAGCAAATCTTTTTCTGTCTTCGTGTAGATGGCTCGGAACGTAAATCCAAATTTCGAGTCGGTACCATGTTTTCAAGTGTTTGTAAACATTTCTATCAGTGTAAAAAGCTGAGTAGCAGCCCATTATCGTCCCACTGCTGGGCACAGCCCTCCTCACTCGTAGGAGAGAGGGTTTTTAGAGCATAAACCCACCACGCTGCTTTACTGCGGATTGGCAGTACACAAGTGCACTCTCTATTCCTTAACTCTCATAGTCCGTTGTGACGGGAACCGAAAAGACATCAGGCACAGGACTGACGGCTTAATGTGCTCTCCCAGGCACGGGGGTGGATCACACCGCCAACATCCCAACTTCGGGCAAATATTGAGAAAATCTTAATAGAAAACTCAATATTGATATTTGAATTGGCCCGACCCGGGACTAGAACCCAGGACCTCATGTCTATCAGTGTAGGAGCACTCAAAATATATAACAATTTCTAACACTTGAAAATGTTTGAAAACATTTTTAAAATGAAGTGTGGCAGCACCATTGACGTCAAACCGCTATCTTGAGAAGTTGAGTTTTTGTAAAACCGGTTTTCTTAATAGGGACTACTGATATGGATGATACATTTTTGTAAAAGTACATTGCAATACCAGATAAATATATGTGTAGGATAAAATCATCGACAGTCGAAGTCGTTTGTTACAACGGACAACAAACAAGAGACTGAATTAATGTATCTCCCTGGTCTTGATTTATCACGGTGCTGAATTCACCGACGACTGCCATTTGTATCAATATAGGCGCACTCCGAAAAAAAAAATCCTTTTAACGGCCTTATTCAAACTATTCTCATTAAGCGTGTGGGTTTTCTAATTACGACTTTATTCGTAGTAAGTTCTCTCTTGGTTTGGGAATACAAAAGCTTTGTAATTTTCGTGAACAGTGCTTTTGATTAAAATAAGTAGAATACTGTTACTTTATGGGGAGATTTATGACTGTAACACAAAAATTTTGGTTCCAAAGTTGTTGGATTAACTCTCACACACTGATTATTTTTTACTTTTAATGGTGAAAGATTATCATCTAGACCCTGAACTGCTGAGAGGTCAAATATGTATATAATTGATGACTTCTTTAATGGCAGGATCGTAGAAGACGTCTTTAATCCAATAAAAGAAAAGAGAGAGAATATAATTTTCTGAAAACACCTTATGGAAAATCTAATTCGAATCATCTGATAGAGAACTTGCATCATTACGGTAGCTAGCCCGTCTAAGTTTATAGTCTTTTGTTTAAAAAACACAAAAGCCTAGAAACATTTGGAGTAAAAATAAGTTAAGACGTTTTGAAGTGAAACTTCTTTAGGCACATTGGGGTAAATTTAGTACGGTTGAAATGCGATTGTAGCTTCTCGAAGATGTGCAGCGTTTATTATGCTATTTGTTTGAAGGCTAGGTAGTTTTATAATTTACAAATAACATGTGGCATTTTAATTTGCCACTCGTCATTTAATAAGCTTAACATACTTTTTTCATAAAATACAAAATAAAATACATCATAAATTCTTTTTTCAAAATTTTAAATTCAAAAACAAAATTTAAATAACATTTTCTATTGTTGCCAAAAATACGTGGCATTTTCATGTACAATTCGTCATTTGAGATTTCAATAAATAAGTTGTATTAATTTTCGACACTTAATATTTTAATGACAATTAAATTTAATGAAATCCTAACATATCTTCCTTTTTCCCTCCCTCTAAGTCTCGGAAATGTAAAGTTTTAGATTTGTATAAATATAAACAAGACTTAAAAATTAGTTTGCTAACGAAGTTTCACTTCTGACACTACTTTGTACGCACGCACTTTTAATTTCTTATGTGTGTATCGAAATAATATCAAGAGCTATTTAATAGCGGGATACGTCCTCGGCACCAAAATGTGGACATAAAACAATTTCATAATGTTAGTTAATATTCAAAATTATCTATATATGGTATATAACTATAATACACATAACTGTCAATGAGAATTATGAATGTTTTATTACATATACAGATGTTGAACTTTTAAAATTAAATATAATAATGCTGTTTGGCAGTCTTAACGCAATGTTTATATTAAAGAAATGTATACGAAAGATAACAAATGTTTCTAACGTGCGTAAACAATAACAAACACATGCGACCGAAAATGTATACTTTATATTATATTTTACATTGAAAAATGATATTTGGAGTCATAAATCAAGGATTGATGCTTGTGTAAATAGCGTTGGCCACTCAGATAGGGCGTCCATATATTCGTAAGTTTGCTTTTATTAACCAATACATTATTTTCCTGTTGCTATAATATTATCATGTTAGTAATATTAATTTTTTTATCGACTTATTTGTTTTAGTTTGCCAACAAACCGAATTTGTCCTGAATTTCAAATTTCAATTACAATGTTTCTTATTTTTTTAATATTTCTTAGTCAGATACAATCACCGATACGGAAACTATTTGTTTTATTGTTTTTATTACGTTTAAAATAAATTTTGTGCTATATAAACACTGTGTTCTATATAAACACATGTTTGAGGGAACGCTTCCAGTTCCTTAACGAGTCATAATCGACAACTCCATTCGCAAGAAAACTTAGTTTTAATAATTTCTTCTCACTCTATCTTTTTTTTTCTAAATTGTTCTCAGTTCAAGCTCGTCTTTGAAACTCACTGCCTATCAATATAAAATATGCTCAGTCCCACAATTTATTTAAAAATAAATTAATTGATAATTTTTTTATTAATTATTATGAGTTAAAAATTGTAAATAGATTTAGTACACTTTACTGCTTCTTTTGTATGTGTCCTTTTAAGCATTTTTGGTTGCCTGGAAGAGATCGCTATTTCAGCGATAAGGCTAACAATTGTACAATAATACGTTTATATCTTTACTGTATTGTTTTTTTTTATGTATTGGGGGTACAATAAAGAGTTTTGTATTGTATTGTTTCCTGTATTATTCATGCGTTTTTGTACATATATTTTTGTCATCTTACCGTATATTGACATCGCTTAAACTTAGACTCCTCTAATTCGATTAGTTACAAATATCAGGGTATCGGTATTTGTTATTCGTTACCCATAATTTACACACCGGCAGATTTAGCGGAACATAAAAAAGTAAAGGTTTGATATCAGTATCATAACCTAAATATGCGGGTGCGTATAATTTAATACGTTATATCGATGATAACTCGTTTGATGGTGTTAACAATTATTTGAAACAAATTATTAATTTTATCATCTGTTGGTGCTATAACAGCTTGCGTTCCAGCCTTGATTTTAAGTGTACGATAGAAATTTTTGTCGAAAAAATTTGTTTTGATGGTCTTGTTGGCGCATTGGTGCGAGTACTCGCTCTGCTAGCAGAGGTTCTGGATACAATTTAGGTGGTGGACTGGTGGGAGGGTTCGGCTGTGGTTAGTTACCATCCAACTAGCAAAGACGTGGAGCTAAGTAAGAAACTTGCGTTCCGGTACTATGCTGTACAGAAAATACAAGGGGTACATCACCTTTCAACAGGTTAGCGCGCTTCTAAGATTGTATCATCACTTATCATCAGTTGAAATTACAACTAAGCGCTAACCTACATTAAAAAATATATGTACCCTTACTACATATGTCCTTGTTTTAGGTTTTACGATATAGTGTCCCTATTTAAGCTGACTAGCATAAATATTATTTAGGGGCCATCGATAACGTCTTGACACCTTGGAGGACGCTTAACTTCAAGATCGTCTCGATATTTCATTATTATAGTGTGATCCAAATATCTCTAAATGATATGTATACATTACGTACACACAAAAAAATTTGATCCTCCGCGTCAACTTATAATATAGATTTTTTTGTAATTTTGATGGTACTTCATCCCATTTATCAATTCAAATCATCGATTTTCATGATCATGACTTAAAAAAAGTACAGTAATGAATAATGCATCATTGAAATGCTGTCTAAAATATTATTATTTTCATCATTTCATTAAATTTCCACGGGAAATATCTTAAGTGATACCCTCAGGAGCAGCTAGTTTTATATTTTACTAGATAAATTTACCTATCTGATGTATATAAAAAGATTTATCATTCAAAATAGTTTATACAAATGATTCGTGCTGCAAAAAAATCTTGTAAAAGCGTTTGTAAAAAGGGTAAAACTTTTTATCGGCCGTCTGAAAATAACAATCATTTGCCTGCGAGAAGCAAATAAATAAGTAACAACTTTCATCAAAAGGTTACCTTTCATGTCAAAGCGTCTTGTTCAGAAACTCCGTCGAAGCTCTTTCTTCTCTGGAATTATTTAAGTAAGCTTTCGAGACAGTCGGAGAGGCCACAACCTCTCCAGTGCTCTGATCGCCAATTTATCATGACATCCCTGCGTGTTCAAAATATCAACTATTCTTAAAGTATTCGTAATTATATGGAATTATTTGAACATGTATTTAATTTGATTTATAAATATTTCTTGTGTCTTATCACATTTAATTTCTAATTAATTTCGCCAAGGGTCACCTGCCAAAGAATGTTTACACCAACTATATAATTAACTGATAACGTCGCCTTTGTACATTTGGAGAAAAATTTATTAATTAACCTAATTAATATAATGCATTTAATATCTATCTTTATATCAAATTAATAATACTAGTTATTATTAATTTGATATAAAGATTCGAGTGTTTTCTACGTAATCATCATCGAGAAAGGCACTCTTTGAAGTAAAGTTGGCAGTCAGTTATTGGAAAAGCTTTCTCTTTTGTGTTATCTTCTTTAACTGTTTCTAATTCAGATCGGTCTACTCCCGTATATTATTCATTGCCGTTTCGGTCTACCAGGTGCTTTTTTTCCAGAGATCCTGATCTCTAGCATCAATCTTGGGTATTCATATAGAGATCCTTTTTCGATATGTCGGAAAAAACAAACTTTCTTCGCATTACGGTGGTCATAAGGGTACAGCTACTTTGAGCTCTTTTGAATAACTCAGCATTTGAGATGAAATGGTTTCAAAAGATCTCAAGCATTTTTCTCGGTGCCCACGTCATAAATACTTGGAGCCGTTAACTTCCTTATAAAAGTGGGGACTGAGCGTAAGCCCTGGATAATACGATGTCTCATAAGACTATGCCTATATTTCTAGAATACAGATGTTGAGGTAATTGTTGTAATATTCGAAGTCTGATATTATTTTAAAATACTAAATAACTGGTTCAAATAACGTTAAATATTTTAATTTGACGATTTCGACTTCTATTAAAATATGTCTAAAACTGTTTTCAAGTCTAACCTATGCATTCTTAAAGCAAAAATTTAATTATGTTTTGAAATAAAACTAATGCATAATAAAATTAACTTATATCAAATTTCTTTTAAATATAATTTGCACTATTAACTAACAAGGTCTTTTAAAAGCTGTGGTTTTCGTTACACGAAAAGAGAAGCAATTTGATCGAGTAGTCTTATTGACGCAAGAAATTCCCCCTTATGGTATTTTCCATGATACAAATTATCTCAGACGTCATTTTAAGGATTTCCCTGTTACTCTGAAAGCATATGGTACACAATAATAACTTAGCTTTCGTATTAGTATTTGAGAATATTATAACATACATTAAGTATATATTGGGCAAATCAGTTGTGTACTTTATAACCACATAAATAATAATAAGTGTAAAAGAGAATGTACGGAGTATCTTTTAACACTTGTCTACGAAAAAACCGAAGATCTGATAAAGTTAGGTACATAAATCTCAATGATACCGATTCAAACAAACATGCACTCGCTCATTCATAAACCCATTCACCACGTAAACATCCTTATACAGCCGCGCATCCACGCATACACACACACACTTTTTAACAGACTGTCCCATTCATAAACATATTCATATATGCCAAATTTAGTTGTTTTAATTGTTTAGTATTATGAACAACGTGCTTTATATAAGCGAAGACGTTGATCATCGTTCCTATGTATTTAAGATGCCACTGTACTGCTCCTTAATTGATAAATAATTAATAATTTGGCATAATTTATCTATAAAAATAATGCAACATTAAATTCCAAGTATATTATCTTGATCGATGTTTAGATTTAAATTAAGGGTATGTTTATTAAGAAGGGTTTGGAAAATATAACGTGAAAGCTGTCGAAATCTTACAGAAGGAGGTGCTAGAGAGGGAAATGGGGATTACGACTGATGCTTCCCCCTTCCCCTGTAGGAGGTGCTGTTTTGCCTCTCTATTGTTATTCTTTGTAATCTTTAAGTTGGATTGATCTGGTGTTCTGGAGTTGAAAGCGTCAGCGATCATCTGGAAATGGGTTTTAGCGGATATTCTGGTATAGTCAACGAATCCCATACACCCAGATAGAGATTTACATCAAAATTTAAATTAAGGCATTTCAGAGCGACAAAAAATATATAAGCCCCTGACTTTTAAATCAAAACTGCCACTTAATTAGTATATATGTAGTTTTGGTATCGTTTATAAATACCTACCTACATACACACCCACACACATGCACACGCGTACACGCACACACAGAGATAAAGATAGACATATGTGTGTGTGTGTGTATGTGTAATAAAATAATTTGAAACGCACACCGTCTACCTTTTAGTTTATTGTCATTCTTCGCTCTTAAGGTTGTCTGGAAGAGATATAAAGCGATAAGACCGCCTTTTGCTAAGCCGTTTCTCAAATAAGTTTTACTCTACTAAAATGTAACAGTGGTGTACAATAAAATTAACTAAATCCAGATTAATCCAGAGCTCTCTTATTGTAATTATTATTAAAATTTAGAAGTTTTGCTTTTTATCGAACGGTTTTAAAATACAAGTCCTACTTCACTTCGAGATTCGCCTTCGTCCGAGCGTTCGATTGAATACGTGCTTTACTTACGATATCACTATTTTCTTGAGACGGTGTGCAGTTTATTCAAGCATTTAGTTCTTTGAATTCATAATTTCTAGAATTTATGTGGCATTCAAAATCTATAAATGAGCATGGAAAGAATTGACTATTTGATATATAACTATTTTTATGGGATAACTAGCAGACCTGACAGACTTCATTCTGTCAAAATGATTTGGAATGTGGCAGATTTCGGTTTTACAAATGATTGTCGAAATGAAATTACAGCAGTACTAAATATCTATAGCACCTACATTTTGTGACTATTTAATTGATTTTGAACTTTATGCAGCGGTAATAAAGTGCAAATTGACTCTTTAACATTGGGGAAACACCTACATTGCTTAGACAACAGTGAGTACTTGTAATTTATTATGAACTTTATTAAATAAAGGTCAAATTGACTCTACATTTTAATTAGAAAACCTTTGTTTGGGACCACGAAAGGGCTGTTTTTGGGGGTTTCCCCTGCAATTATTCGGACTTTTCTCGTCGTATAAACCATCCTTGGACTTCAACGAACATTTAAAAAAAAGAATTGTCAAAATTGACCCAGGTTGTTGAGTTAAGCGCTTACCAACACATTTTGCGATTCATTTGTATATTATAGATATATAAAAACAAATTGACGGTAAATGATTTTAATTTATAAAGGTGGCGACCAATAAGAAAATGGTTTTAACGTAATCCGAAGAAATAGTGAGTACAAATAAATATAAATATTGAACATAAAGAAATATTTTACTTCGTATTTATGTATATCTGTAAGATAAAATAAAGATAATAATTTAAGTAGTATAGAAATCATATGAATTAAAATCATCAAAATCGGTTGAATAGTTTTTTTTAGTTTATATAACTCATTGGTCTAGTGGTTAGCGTGATTGACTACAAACATGAGCTCCTGGGTTCGAGTCCCGGGTCAGGCCAATGCGGAATCGATAATAAGTTTTCTATTAAGATTTTCTCAATACATCCCGACGTTGGGAAAAAATTGTCGATGTGATACACCCCCGTGTCTCAGAGAGCACGTTAAGCCATAGGTCCTACGCCTAATCTCTCTCCGGTTTTGTCAGATTGCCGTCACGTCGGACTATGAGAGTGAAGGAATAGAGAGTAAACTTGTATTCTATGCCTGCCAACCCGCAGTGGAGCAGCGTGATGGGTCTATGCTCTAAAAACTCTCTCTCATATCAGTGAGGACGCCTATGTCCAGCAGTGGGACGTTAATGGGCTGCTACTTACTACTTAAACATTATATTACATTGAAAACTAACCCATAAATTCTGATACATCAAGAACATGTCGTGTCGCAAGAAAAACATAGGCATTTTGTGTATTTCCCGTGAAAAGACGGGGCAGGTACTTAGTCTATAAAAACTGCAAACTATTCAACTGATTTTGATGATTTTAATAAATTTTTTATGCATTTTTCAGACTTAGGACATAAGGGTATGTTTCCTTCTTTCTCTAAGACTTAGGACTAGAGTACTTAATTTCACTAACCTGTAGTTCAATTTAACAGCTCTATTCATCGGAATTCTGTTGTTCTGATAATACAAAACCTAATATTTGTATTATCAGAACGCCAGAAGGTTACAAACTATGATAGCCTAGCTTCATTATCAGGGGCTTCGCGTTCAATTGTCGTAAAATAAATTTAGAATCACGTAGTGACCTCTAAATCCAAAAATGTTTCCTATTTTGTACACTAAACTTATATTTCTTCACTAAAGAGATTCACTTTAGTAGGATTATCCTAAAGTTTAAAACAAATTAAAAGTGCGTGCGTCAAAGTAGGGAAAAAGGAATTTAATTGTCAATAATATATTAAAAGTATCTAAAATGAATACAAATAATTTATTGAAATCTCAACCGACGAATTGTCAATAAATATGCCACGTATATTTTATATTTAATATTGGAAATTGTTAATTAAATTTTGTTTTTGAATTTATAATTTAGAAAACAGAATTGATGAAATATTTTTATTTTACATTTTATGAAAAGTAGTATGTTAAATTATTGAATGACGTGTGGCAAATTATCCATCTATCTAACCTTCAAACGCTAAACACGCGTTTCATCTATAAAAATTTTACCCTCATGCGTCAAAAGAAGTTTCACTTCAGTAATATTAGGTGGGTTGCTACTTTTTTGTTTTCCAGTATCTATATGCATGTCGAATTTTGCTTGTCGAATAACGTCCTTATGCCATTGGGCAATATTTATTAGAAATACTATTTTCTTATAACGAGTGCATAATCAAATGACGTTAGAAATTGGGGGCCGAACACAATTAGTAGACGAGACACGAAAGCGAATGAGGTTAATACTTAAGCGAATTGCGAGGGAAATTGCGTCCTACTTCCTTGCGAATTGCTTGATTGGGCACTGGGACGATTAGCGATGTGACGACCTGCTGATTTACGTTTTTTCGATTAAAAACTGAGCTCGTTTCATTGACAACAGCAATGTTCTCACGTAACAAAAAACAGGTTTTTATAAATTTAAAATACAAACACATCATTACGTTGTAATAAAATGGTTTCGTTTTTAAAATATTATGTATAAGTATTAATATTCAATTTTGACTAGTTTTAAGCAAGATAGCTAATACCTCGCGGAAATGGCAATATTTCAATAGATGGGCAAAAAGTGGAAGAGGTGAAAGAATTTGTATACTCGGGACTAAATCTACAAAAGATGGAACATGTGAAAGTGATATTGAAAGGAGAGTGAGTCCAGGGAATATGGTAAATGGTGTTCTGCACGCCTTAACGCATAGTCAGATGGTGTCTCAAGGGGCCAGACTGTCTGTGCATGCAGTAGTATTGGTGCCAACACTTATGTATGGTAGTGAAAGTTGGCTATAGCAGAAGAAGCACAAAAGTAAAACAAATGCGGTAGAGATGAGAGCGTTGACAAGTATGAGTGGATTGAAACTGAGTGACAAAGTAAGAAATAGTGTGATAAAAGAATGTAGTGGTGTAAAAGACATCTTAGTGACAAAAATTGAGAAAGATATGCTTAGATGAGTTGGGCACATATAGAGAATGAATGAAAGGAGACTGACAAAAAGGATTTAAGAGTCAAGAGTGAATGGGAAAGTTGGCAGGGAAATACCAAGGCGAACGTTCCTGAACCATATCCAGGACATGTTAAATAAGGGCCAGGTTAAGATTACTCTAAATTGACGAACTAGTATGAAAGGTTTAATGAGAATGAAAGAAGTGTGGCTAATGGAATGACGTGGTCTCTGCCTACCCCTATGGGAATGAGGCGTGATGCTATTTATGTTAATTGCTGTCAATAATATTACTGTTAATCGTTGACAATTACAAACGAAATAGGGTTAGATTAAAAAAGTTTATATTATGAAATGCACTAAGAAGGTTACATTACAAAAGTTATTGTGGTGGTTAATTTTTCTTAAAATTACTGATGTTTCATGCAACTTTCTGAACTGTTTCTTTCATAATAATCTTCGCCTGACTATAACAACAACAAAAAAATTAACAAAGTTGGTAGAAATAGGGATTCATTTCTGTATATATAGATTTTCATGAAATATCGTATGTCGCAAGAGTATGCGGATTCACATATAAATATATTATCACAAGAATTATTACATTAGATATGCTTTAAACAACAAATCATACGTAATAGCCGCTATAAAAGAAAACCAGCTATAATAATTGACCTTGCGTAACTTAATAGATAGCATAAAAACGAAATTGATTTACATACAACTTATAAAATAGTGTTTGCATGTATAACAAGTGTAAATTGAATCGAATATATTTTAACAATGATCATATTGGAACTAACTCGGAACGGTAACAACGAGTAATGTAAAACAGATTATAGACAATTTCTACGTCACCGAGTATGAAGTTTTTAAACTCATTGCATAATTTTAATAGATATTTTTAAAACTCATGACGACCTAACGGCGAGATGCAAGGATTCTTGCTCATTCTATTCCACGATTTATGATTTGATTCTTTTAAAGGTTAGGTAGTTTTAATATTTTCAAATATCATGTGGCATTTCAATGTGCAACTCGTTATTTAAAAATTTAGTATACTAATTTTTGTAAAATATAATATAAATTCTTCATAAATTTCCTTTTCTAAATTGAAAACAAATTTTATTAACAATTTGTAATATTGAAAAAGAAATAGCGTTTTTATTTAAAATTCGTCATTTGAGATTTCAATAGTTTACTTGTATTAAATTGTGACACTTTTAATATTTTAATGACAATTATATTCATTAAATTACTAACATATCTTCATTTTTCCCCTTCCTCAAAGTCTCGGAAATCTAAAGTTTTAGATATAAATATAAACAAGATTTAAAAACTTGTTTGCCAAAGAAGTTTCACTTCTGACATGTGTACTTTTACGCACGCACTTTTAATTGTTTTAAAAAGCAACTTACGTACTTGACTGTTTTTTACAAACCGTCATTAATGATTTTTGGTCCAGCATAATATCGTGGGCAAATCTGCATATCCCGGGAGCAATTCCAGGGTATGTGTAGTCTGCCTTTCTGCCTAGAATGGAGCATGTTGGTGGTCTGAAATCTTCTTGCCTAATACCCAGTAGTGGGAAGATAATAGGCTGCTATTAACAACTTACTACAATTAATAAGTGAGTTAAGTTTGTAAAAAAAATTATTAATATCAAACGTCCTGTAAAACTTGGTGGAATGTGGATGTATAAAAAAATATTTTATTAAATACAGAAAAAAGAGAGAGAGAGTATGTGAACTAAAAGTAGGAATTGGAAAAGAAAATTATCATTTTGAATAGAATATACAGAATCCACTTTTCTACTTATTAAATCTATATAAATGATACACTCACACGCCCTCTTTTGTTTGTTGTTTCTTTTGGGTTTGGTCAAATTGAAAACAACAATTATGTATTTATGAAACCGGTTCACGTCACTAATTGCTTGTACCTACAAGCAATTTTTGTTTTTCATATATATATTTTGTGTTAAGTCATGCAAAGCTAACAAGTTTAATTATATTTATTATTGAAGACGAAGCGAGTGACGCATGATCGATTATTTATTGCCTACTTTTCTCACTATAACTTAGTCTACGTTTCTCACTATAAAGTCATAAATAATGCCAATTAATTAATATTTTCTTAATCATTAACATTTTACAAATCTTCAGCAGGAAGTTTCGATTTTAGATCCACATTAAATTAAAAAAGTAATTATCCTTTTTCACTCACTTTAGACGTGAACACGTCTCTGAAATCGCATCCTTGGAGAGGCAATTAAAAAACGTATACATTTGGTGTTGTAGTTACATATTTATCAACTCCATCCTAAATTTAATTACATTAATGGATAGCTAGAGTATCAAATAATTTATTACGCTAAATAAGGATTGTAACACATCGCTCTTGGCGGAGGGGGAAGCCCCGTTAAGAGACGTATTCACTTACAACAAACCGTATTAATAACAGAGCCACATCCCATTTTTGAAGTAGTTATTTGAATAATTCATGTTTTCATAGACAGCTCATATTATAACATTTAAAATAGGCTACTTTTTCAAAAAGAATGAGAAAATCAAACCATTTAAGTAATGCTACTGTATTTTTACTAAATAGAATAATTACTATATATAATTGAAATAAATGTTAAAACCATTTGATATTATTATTAGTTTAACCAATACAGGAAAATGTTATAATATCGAGAATATTTTACGAAAATATGACATAAACTTAATTAAAATTACCCAACAGGAAAATGAAATGTATGACTTGTACTGTTTTAAATTAATACCTAGTGCCCGTGACTTCGTCTGTATAGAATTAGGACTCATCTCTCTGAAATGCGTATTTATACTCCTACAAACTATATCTAATGCAAATTGTATCTTTAGGACTAAGTTTGAATCTAATACGTAAATTTGTAGAGACAGAAGCAGGTCAGCATTTGGAAATATTGTACATATCGCTAAATAACCTTTTTACTGTATTTAACGAATGTTTCCAAGCCCTATCCTATATCTATTGTAACTGTAAAATATATGTTTATGTTTCGGAAAAAATTATCAATTTAGCATTCCAGAATGTAGATAGAAAGTAAATAATTTTATGTTAAAATCATCGTAAGATAGTCATTGTTGTTTCATGTTAAGTAATAGGTTTTTACCTTAGTCTAACGTAATCTGTGTATAACAAAATCTCAGTATAACAAAGTATTACGAATTTTTTGTAAGTCCCTTTGTTTCTTTATATTTTTTTTGCCAAAAAATGTTATCTTCAGACATTTCCATAATTATTAAAAGTTTTATCTGGTAATCTATACAAAAGTATATCTATGGACTCATCCCGATATCTCTGAAACCATAAGGCGAAGAGACTTGAAATTTGGTAGGAATATTCCTTTTTCCAAGTAGAGGTCAGCTAAGAACGAATTTTACGAAATTCCACCCGCAAGGGGTGTTAACTATTGACTCATGATATCTCTGGAACCATAAGTGCAGACTTGGAATTTGGTCATGTTTCTTGTTTGTAAAAAAATTTGCCTAAATTAATGAAATTGCTACCCAAAAACATTCCACGCAGAAGTTGCGGGTTCAGCTAATTATGTATATTTTAGTTCGATTTTAGCAACAAATAGACGGCATCGTCCTTTAAGATGCAGACGAAGTTGCGCGTTCACCTAGTATATTACTAGCTTTGACATCTAACACTGTAATCCCACTTATTAAATATTATAATGCATAAATCTGCACTTTAAAAAAGAAACAGCAGCATTTTCTGTTGAGCTTGTATAGAGTTATTTAATTAGTCATTTTAAATCAACTTATAGGTTTAACGGTTTACGAAAACCACAGTTTCCTTATTAATACCTTGTAATATATAGCTAATGTCGCTTTTTGTTGATAAATAGATTCCGATGAATACGTTTGGGTACGCACTGCTAAAGGAAAATTCAAGTAATAATTATGTACGGACATAACAGAAACTGGTAAATCTACAAATGACGCATACGATCATCGCGTTCAGTTTTTTAATGTACGGTTAGCACAAATATAGAATCAACAATTTAAAATTTATATGTATTTTAAAAATAAAATGATTTGTATGTTTTTAAGATAAAATATTTTTATAAATGAAGAACACTGAGTAATTAATACTTTTATTTATCCATAGCAACTTAAAATGGCGGCAATATTTGAGTAGGCATTGGCATCCAGAGAACTGAAGTTCAGTGTTGCCAGCTAGCAACCAGTCTGGTCAGCTTCAAACTGGTGTGGCCCTCTACAAATTAGTATGGTCATTCAAACAATATGATATAGGAAATGCAGGTAGAACGCGGTTAACGTGATTCGTCATGATGCGGTGAGGATGAACACAGGACGGACCATGTGTAACGTTTTGAATGAGTATAAGTGTTGCGATGGCAGAAATATCGGTAAGTGATTTAAGAATCATTAATAATCAGTCATTGTAGATAATATCACAGCCCCTCGTGATAAATAATGAAGTGGGAAGGTTGTATCGAGGCTGGCTCTGCAAAGGGGGTTTCGATGAATCATTAGAATAAGGTGCTGATTATGTGTCGGATATCTCAAGGATTTGGTTGTGTGAAGTCAGAAGTTGGAGGTTGGAGGTCTCTTGTGGATATGTGTTGGGCTATAATATAGACACATGAAGGCTGACATCTTGTATTAACGCTGATGCTGCCGTCAAGCACTCTGTTTAGGGTCACGCTGCATCATCCATATGCGTTACTGCTATGACCACGTAAATACAAGTAAATAAATTCTATTGGCTTAGCTCAGTGAGAGAGATGAAACGACTTAAGAATTTGGTGACCGAAGCCATTAGCACTACCATATTGGCCTTGGCTGCTCTGCCAAGGGACCTTTATTCTAACTTTGGACATGCAATAGACAGAGGAATATATTTGAGGCGATTTAATAAAGAGTTACACATGAATAAAATTTAGGATGATTGCATTAATTTTAAAGCACAATTTATAGCTTTTTTGCATACTGTACTTGAATGTATTTCTACACACTCGCTATATATATACTTAGCTTGACCTTTAAGATCCAGTATAGCTAAGCGGACGGAGAAGTGATCTTGTCACTTCGCAATTTAAGTGAATAATCTGACAAGTTATAACTTATAAGTGATGCACAATAATTCATAGTGTTTATTAGTTAATTTTACAGTTAAAACCAAAAGTGAATCGATTAAAATGAAGAGGTTTACCATATTTATAAGCTTGGCTGTACTATGGAGAAGCGCATGTAGGTATCTAGATGATTATTCTTGTATTGATTTATCAGGGTTCAAGGCTCAAGAGATACATCAATTATAATCAGTATTTAGTAATTACATAGTGTAAACAGGTTTTTTCTTATATATTTGAGTAGACGTTTGCACGAAAACATATTTAATAGAACAAACAACTCTAACATAGGTGTTGCTTATTAATCTATGTATTTTTGTATATAGCTCCTGTTAATTGTGCTTATTATTTCCTATAACATACTATAGATAGATATACATACTATATACCGTGTTACATGTGTTTTTGATGAAATTTTAACGTTGTAAATAATTTTATTACAAAACTCTTTCTATAAAAACGTAGGATATGGAACTTTATATTATAAGGTATGTAACAGCTAACGTTATATATAAAACTGTACGTTTTACTTATGCATAGAGACGTGCTTTGTCCGTCCATCGGACATTAACACCTTGTAGTAGTGGGAAAATATTATACAAAGCAAAAAACCCATTCGTGTCTTTAAACCTGTTGTCTGTATTTCAAAGAACGTCTATTTTTTTAAACACTCATTTTATCTTGTAGTGTCTGTTGATCTTTTTGTAAGTAAACTTCCTCAGGCGCCCTGGGCATTTAATTTTGTGGGTATTAAATCCAACTGAGCCGTAACGTTCGGTTATGTAACGTCACTAAAGTCGACTAATGGTGCGACGAGAGTGTTAAAAATAACGCGTTAATGCCATATCTTAATTCATTATTTAATATTGTTGACAGTAATTGATACATAAATATAATTATAAAGATTGTAAATTACTTTATTATTCATAAAGAAGCAGCTTCGTATTATTAATCTTGCCTTAATGAAGTTTTCGCCACTGTAGTGTGCTCGTTATCCCATATGTAAGTTTTAGTTTGATATTCGACAATTTATACATATAACTATGTTATAAGGAAAGCCAAAACTTTCCTATTAAGATTTTAGTCGCACAAATATAGGGAATTCCTAAAAAAATAAAAAGAAGGAGGAATTTAAACAGCGAAGCGTTAATCTGGTTTTAAATATAAATGGCTGTTTTGTTGTAAGATAGCAATCCTTTATATAAGTCTTATATAATGTATTTTTCTTAATACTCTCCGAAAAACCTTCTGGGGAGTGTAAAAATTGGAATTCTTAATTGTTATTTTATGTAGAGGTCGCGCATTACAAATAATCAATCTCCGTATGAATAAATTTGGGAAACACTTTTTATTATAATAGTATTATTATAACTTATCTTTGAAGCAAATTGAACAATCTACAAAAAAGGTCTCTTATCAAAATTTGATAAACTCACAGTTTTAATGTCATTACGCTTAGTTTACAGTAATAAGTTATTTTTCTCATATTACGAACATACACATAAATATATTTATAAGGCAATTTAATAAAGTTTTGGTTTGGTGTTGTTAAATGAATCGTCAAAAAAAATTGTTTTTATTTAACCTCTTAATTTCAAATAGAATTTTTTTATTTGTAATGGACGACACATAATTTGAATACAATTCTTTCAAATAGTAATTGAAATTTATATAGCGCCTTCTATTGAAAGCTCACGTAAAAGTTTCAAAGGTTCTTTTCTTTATTAATTATTCAAGAAGTTGAAGAATTAGATACCAATATAATAACTAAAACGTAAGAATAAATGAAAGGTATTGTTATACATTGACTGGAATTTAATTATGATTATGTCGATATATCTACTATATAATAAAATAGAAATCGTGTTACTAATGATAAATCTATTAAATAAAGACCTTGTCATACTAAAAATGGCCACACATTCAATATTTTTTGAGGATTTTCCTCCTTTGGTTTGTTGACTGACGTTAGATTCGTTGTCCTTTATAAAAGCGATGATTATATATCACACTACCTGTTCCTCTCAGTATCATCCGTTTAGTTTCCGATCCCGTGGGAAAATGGGCTAATTCATACTTTGTGTCTGTCTACATTGCGAATGTCACTTTGATAAATTTTAAGTCAATGAGTAAGTGATTTAAGTTAAATATATCTATAGAACTTCTTGTTCTTATAGAAAATTGAGGTTAATAGTAAAAAAATACCGATTCAATCGCTTACTTATTTGGTGGACACATAAGTAACGTCGGTCTAAACTCGTTTTCGTCATTTTCAAGCACCTACAAATATGTCATTTTTTAAATGATATTAAGTATTTTTATCAGACTTGTGGGCGTAAAACCTCGATGGGTTTTCGGAGTTCGATTATTGCAGGATAAATTTAGAAAATTGTGTTTTTCTTGGTCTTGGCTAATTACTATCCTAATAGTAAAAATGTGACACTAGACAAATAAAATGCATCTTACAGATTAGGTCGGTTTTATAATTTATAATTATTTATTAGTCCAAATTATAATTAAGCGCTAACTTGTCACTAATAAATATGTTGTTATCAGTTTCAGAGACATGCACGACTCCATTAGGAAGGCGAAGCAATTGCGTTTCAATATACAAATGTCCATCGCTACTAACAGCATTCGAACAACGACCTCTTCCAAACAGCGTTATAAACTTTCTCAGGCTTTCCCAATGTGGTTTTGAAGGATATGTGCCAAGAGTGTGCTGCGGCCCAATTCCTGATGAGACACCTAATGCAAGACCTACTGCAACGGTATATAACAATATATATTTAATAATTTTACTAGCGTATATCTACTGTTCAAAGTTTATGTCATGTTGGCAACATTGGGACCTTGCGATAGTTATAATATGGCGTTATTGGCAGCATTGAAACGCATGAGTGGTTTGATGTGGATGATATGCCAAGGATCAGATTCTGACGCTTAACCGATAAAGGTACTTGAATAATATATTGTGAATAATGCGCAATAATCCGTAGCATTTTAAATTTTAGTTGATGATTCTCTTCAGATGATCATTCCGAAAGAAATCTGCCAAGGTTGCCTTCACAAATCTTTAAACCTCCGATACATTTGAAAATTTGAACACATATTAATATTCCATAACAATATAATAATTAAAACACATCATCTCCGTGTCCTGAACAACATCTTAGTCAGATATACATCTAAATATATTAGAAAATATATCTTGAGATTAATGGCTAACTGTGATGGTATGTAATGATACAATGTTAAAAGGAAGCGAGGCAATTTATATCTTAGTAGTTTCTAAACAGCATAGTACACGAAGGTTATTTATTGCAAGGTCTTTGCTGAATCGGTGATGATTAGCCACGATCAACGTCTTTGCTGGTAGGGTGGTAACTAGCCACGACCAAAGCCTCCCACCAGTCCAAACTAAGTCCAGGTCCAACTACCGGGGATCGAACACAGGACCTCCGCTAGCAAAGCGAATACTCGCACCACTGCGCCAGCGAGGCCGTCATAAGAAATATGTTCTAACTGCCTAAAACTGATCATGAATGAAGTCAATCTTTCAACAGATTTGCTTTTCTCGTTTTAGACAAGACGTCCTGCAACTACTAGTCGGCCTTCACGAGGTGAAGATGCAAGAGTGGAGGAAGATTCCTATCCAGAGGCACGCGATAAATGCGGCATTGAGACTGGTAGCGATCGCATTTATGGAGGACAGATTACAGAACTGGATGAATACCCATGGATGGCGTTATTGACATATCAACCACGTAAGCATTTTTATTACGGTCACTCTGGCGGAAAGGTGCAAATCCAAACTTATCTCCGGGAAAGCTTTTGACTTTAATACTGTTTCATTACTATAATTGTGAGAGCATATTTAGCTTGCAAATGTATTGGCTACGATTGGGCTTTTAAATATAAGCATTACGGTCACATCTGGTCGAATTTAGTTAAGAGTGGAGTTTCTGTTTAGAGAATTTCGCTGGCGTGATTGAGTGGGTACTCATTTTTCTAACAGAATGTCTAGCTATCAATTCCTAGTGGGCCCAATCAAGGAAACAGTATTTTCTAACTTAAAATGACTAGAGTCAGTTGGAGATACTAATACAATACATACTATACTAATATAAACTAATCAAGTATGTACTCGTATTATTTAGCAAACAAATCGAAATTACGTAGGTATTTCTTTATACAGACACGTTAACTGAATTCTACTAAGTAATGGACCAAGTGTTTACTTCGTATCTGAAATAATTATAGTATGTCGTTTATAAAGGTTAATGTTTTTTTTTAATTTAGCTAAAAATGCGCCCTTAACGATGCAATGCGGTGGTGTTTTGATGAACCATCGTTACGTCCTCACTGCTGCCCATTGCGTTATTGGAGAAATTGAAAAAGTTGTAGGAAAACTGTAAGTACATATAATGTATGACTAAAATTTTGTAGTACATCATTTTGTGAAGTGTAAAATTCTTTAGGTGTAAAGTAAGTAAGTAGCAGCCCATTAACGTCCCACTGCTGGGCGCAGGCCGCCTCACTCCATGAAGCGAGGGTTTTTAGAGTATAGACCCACCATGCTGCTCCACTGTGGATTGGCAGGCATAGTACAGAAGTGCACTCCCTATTTCTTCACTCTTATAGTCCGATGTGACGGGAATCCGACACCACCGGAGAGAGANAACCACTAGACCAATGAGGCAGTCTCTAGATGTAATATTAATTAATTTAACTCATTTAATGTTATTATTGAACAGAATATTGAATAGTATCAAAACCGTGTTTGTATCACTGACATTAAATTTAATATGCCATCTGCCATATATGTTGTCTACAAGAAATTCAACGTTTAATATTTTAAAAAGTATAATCGGAAGTTTTCACTTCTATCATGTGGTCATGAGGAATCATTTCTTGTTATTAAACATCAAGAACATATTTTACAAATACCGTACTTTATACATTTGTAAAATGCATTTCAAATTTATGACTTAGAGAAATAAATTTTAAAATAGCATTATTGAGTACAATGGCTCATGTTGTTAATATTGTTACCTTCGAAACATAAGATAAACCCTAAACTTGACTAATTTTTTATGAAATAATCTACGTACAGTCAGCAATATACGACAAATGGACAAATAGTATCGAAATTTCTTTATCTAACTCACTGTTTATTAGAAATATTATGTGAAAATAGAATTGATTTACAAATTTTGTTATTATATTTTTCAGGACATCAGTTCGTTTGGGTGAATACGATACACAGACAGACATAGATTGCGCTGAACCTAACGACTGTGCTGATCCACCACAGGATATTTTAGTTCATTCTTCTTACCCACACCCTGGATTCTCCGATAGGAACAAGAACAGGAAAGACGACATTGCAGTCATCAGGCTCGCTAGAAGAGCTACTTATACACGTAAGTGTATATCTAATTTGTATATTTGATATATATATAGAAATAAATCCCTATTTCCCTTGGTGACGGCATCAGGTGTGAACCGCTGAACCATATACGCTCAGCCTTGTTTGTTATGTTCGTTATAAGGTAGTTCTTAAGAAAGAAAACATTAAGAATTTTCTAATGTCGTTTGACATAACTGTCACCAATTGGTGGAATATCCGTTGTCAATAAATAATGGACTTATGTATTACAAAATATATGTCGATAAATAAATCGCAAGGACAATCGCCAAGTGCTGTGATTAGGTTAATAAGACATACATTATGGTTTTATACTTCATTTATTAATAACATCAATTCAAATTTAGATTTTATAGACGTTTAGAATTTTAAAGTTTAACGGACCAGCTAGTCTGTACATAAAACAAATAAAAAGTACGTATTATATAGAAATTGAAACCATGTTTAGGTATATAAGTCACGTAGATAAGACCACTAGAATAAAGAGTAATTTTATTTAGCATTTCATGCAATGCCACCATCACAAAAGATTCGTTAACGGTATTATGTCTTTAATATAACCTTTGTACTCGGGTAAGTAATAAGTTTTATCACAATCGGATGAACAATGAGACAGCGAATAAAAACAAACAAGTCAATGATTTTTATCTATAACAAATCACGTACTATAAAAAGTATCGCTTGGCAGTCCTTGTTACAATTTTTGGTACCATCGTGTGTGATAAGTGACACATTTTACAACGTCAAGCGAATAAAGATGTGTCTATCTATTCATGTAACTTATCTGTTAACGTAAGTTTCACAAACACCAACACGTTAGATTCCCTTGAAATATCTGGATCCGTATTAAGAATTGATAAGAATATTGTGATTTATTAATATCATCTCATTATCCAAGCGGAAAGAATAATAGATAAGGCACATGTCAGTATTCAGGTTTATCCCAAGTAAGTAAGTTGCAGTCTGTTAATGCTCCATTTGCGTAAAGGCCTCCTCACTCATAGGACAGAGGGTTTTAAGAACATAGACCCACCACGCTGCTCCACAGTGCGTTGGCAGGCACAAGTGCACTCTCTTTTACTTCACTCTCATAGTCCGATGTGACCAAAATTCGACACGACTTGAGAGAGATCAGGCGCAGGACCAACGGCTTAACGTGCTCTCCGAGGCGAGTGGAAATTGACGGTGTGCTCCATTAGAAAATCTTAATAGGAAACTCAACAACGATTTTTTAATTCGTCTGACCTGGAACTCGAACCCAGAAGCTCATGTCTTTAGCCATGCTATGCACACCAGTAGACCAATGAGGCAGAGCTGACTCCATACAAGTAATATAAAAAAAATTAGTCAGGATTCTTTGGAATCTAACACTTCTTGTATTATATGTATACAGACACATTATTTATATACATCCTTTTTTAATTAATATTTTAATCTTATATATCATACTGGCAACCTACAAAAGCCTTGATTATTTTGCAAAAGGAAAAAGAAAAAACTAGAGGGCTATAGGATTTGTGCGGGGAGATTCACAAGATGGCGTACGGTTTTTTTCTTCTATTTTTTTTTACAAATTTTGTTTAATCTTTTAAGTTATAGTTTCGTGTAAATTAATAAAGTGATGAGGTACTCGTGTATAGAGGAAATGGAGTGAAATGTTATAACATTAATATATTTAAATATTTTACATGAAATGCGTGTCGCAAGCCGAGCGTATAAACGATAGAGAGGCGTGATCAGCATAATTCCATTTACAAAAACAAACTTTCACCAAAGTTCTCTAATGACGTTATCACGCAAAATTATCTTTCGTTAACGGACTTTATATACAACCAATATTTTTTTTTAATTTTTTATAACAAATTAAACGCCAAATTGACAGTGGTTTTGTCTTTTCTATTTAAATATATGCAATATGTTTTATTACAGCTTATGTTCAACCAATTTGTTTAATCGACACCAGAATGCGTTTGAGTGCCGGCGATGGCGTATTCGTAGCGGGCTGGGGAAAAACCCTGGAAGGTATGTTTTGTGATTATTGATTTTGCGGCTCACCAAATGCGATTCCACGAAGCTTATTATGCTCATTACTTAATAATTCTATAAATGGAGGGATATGTCTACTTTCCTCGAACCCATATGCTGTACGATAATATAAAGACGGAGACACGCAGGGTTTATTGAAAAAACTACTACTTTATTTTACGAACGATAGGTAAGTAGCAGATTAATAACGTCACAGTGCTGGGACCAAGCTTTGTCATTTATAGTCAAATTTTTAGAGCATAAAGCCCACCACGCTTCTATGCTGTAGAATGTGCAATCCCTATAGATTCAGGTGTCTTCTCGAAGTTTTCCTTCATCGAATTTCATAAGAAATTGAATATAATTAATAAATATTTTTGTATTTTTTCTGTAAATGTTATAGCATTAAATAAAGGCAGATTCAAATAAGAGTATAATACTTGCATTAGTATTATTTGTTTTTCCATTTGAATTAGTTTAATTTTTTTTTATTTAGTTATGAAATATACAATTAAAGTAAATAAAAAAGTAATTTACTCCTTTATCCATAAAATGTTTGCCTCTTATTATAAGACTTCAGTTTCACAATATCACTTTTTGTTTGACTAGTCTGGAAATTTCACATTTCTAGTTTTAGAACATTTTGCTTTAGAAATTCGAAAATTAATTTAGTTTTAGTTACAAATAACGTATGATAGAGTCATGGCTGCAACGATCGTTTATACGTAATTTCCGTGTTTGGCCTTTTGTTACCTTGACTTTGATTACGAGTCATTATGTTGCATGTTTTCCTTAACACTAGCACGCAATAAAATTGTAAATATTACCTTGTTTTATATATGATGAGGCTAGCCAGAGATCGGTTTTGTATTTTTTTAAACCGTGTGTTAAATATTGATTTTCGTAAGAAGCACGTTATTCTGGTAAAAGGTAATTTACTTCTTATGGTTGCTACTCAGTAATTTACCGGAATGCAATTTTTTTACTCAGTGGTATTTCATCGCTGGTAGAGTGATACTAGCCACCGAAGCCTTGCACAGTCAAGAATTGGTTCTATCGGAAATCGAACCCAGGATTTCTGCTATTGAAAAAAGTACTCGCATTGCGCCAGCGAGGTCTGCATACGAAATTTCTCTATTTAAAAGAAAAATTTCCCGTTTCTGTTTGTTTGCCTATATGATATAAATTGTAAAATTAAAATAATTTTATTACAATTTTCACCAAACAAATATAAAGATTAAAAAAAAATCATAGTGATTGGATTATTTAGCGAAATGTAGAAGTTAAAAAAATATATATCTTTTTAGGAAAAAGCAGTCCCATTAAGCTCAAGCTCAATCTACCTATATACACAAAGTCAGAATGTGTTTCTAAGTATAGATCCCTTGGGGCTGACTTAACTGATAAGCAGATATGTGCTGGTGGTGTGTTCGCCCAAGACGCATGCAGAGGAGATTCAGGTGGACCTTTGATGAGGCAAACTCCTTCAGGAACTTGGGAAGTTGTAGCTGTTGTATCCTTCGGGTATGGTTGTGGAAGAGATGGATGGCCTGGAGTGTACACGTCTGTTGCTAGCTATTACGATTGGATAACGAATACTATGGCTTCATCAAATGTGTAAGAAAATTGAAGGTTACGCTTATTTCTACTATTGTTATAATAGCGTATGATGTCCTCCTACTTTTTTGATAAGTTAATTGTAAATAATGTCATAGCAAGTTCAATGTTTAAAGAAACGTATTGTAAAATTGACTGAAATAAAAACTACATTTTGATACAGTTTTTCTTTTATTTGTGCTAACGATTTTAATAGGTATATTTACTTATACAAAACGTCGAAGTAAATCTTTTGCAAAATACTCATATTAATTATGGTATCAAAAAAAATCAGACTGTGCAAAGCTGAGGGTAATGGAGAGAGCCAAACAATCAGTTTATGCTTATAAATTCAGATTTACTCATAAATATACTCAATAGTGAGTTTTAGACATAATTTACTCAATAAAGTGCCTTGGAAGCTATTGACTTCTTAATTAATGGTAAAAACATAATGTGTTAAGATGTCTTAAGCTTAATAATGAGGAAATAGATCTTAAAGATAGTACAGTTTTCTTAAGTGTCACGGTAAATATATAAGTAGTATGTCAAATTTATTTTAATTTATCAAAGCAAATTAGAGTATGTATTTTGAATTCATATGATTATCTGTCTTATGTTCTTTCGAAGTGTGTATAAAGTTTGGCACAGAAATTCTTATATGTTATCTAAAAGACAGGACATCTTAAACTATTTTAAAAGGTATAATCTTCAATAAAAAAAATTAAAAGGGCGTCCGCACCAAGTAAACGTCAGAAGTGAAACTTCTTTGGCAAACAAATTTTTAAGTCTTATTTATATTTATACAAATCTAAAACTTTACTTTTCCGAGACTTAGAGGGAGGAAAAAGTGAAATTTAGTTAACATTAAAATATGCTAAGTGTCGAAAATTAATACAAAAAATGTATTGTTATCTCAAATGACGAATTGTAAATAAAAACGCCGCGTGTTTTTGTCAATATTAGAAGTTATTAATTAAATTTTGTGCTTGAATTTTTAATTTAGAAAAGAGAAATTATGAAATGTATTTATTTTAATTTTTATGAAAAGTCGTATATTAACTTATTAAATGACGAGTGGAAAAACAAAATGCCACATGTTATTTGTAAATATTAAAACTACCTTTAAAAAAAATTGCATAAAAAATGCTGCACATCTTAGTGACGCTAATCACGCGATTCATGCGTAAAAATTCATGTGCCTAAAGAAGGTCCACTTCAGAAAATCCATCGACTTTACAAAGCTTGTTGGTGAATATGGTGCAGAATCTAATGTTAGGTAAACCCAATTATTTTTATGTTACGAAATCAAAATCAGTTCCAGCAAATAGGCTAAGATCTCACTAGCGACGTAGTAACATTTTAGAATAATAATAAGTATGTATGTAAGGAAATGGATAGTGAAATAAATTTAAGTGACATCACATGGGGATTTAAAGTCATCCGAAGTCCCCATACCACGTACAGAGATATTCAATTAGTCGTAGCGTATCATTTGCATAGGTGTCAGTGGCAATCAAATTAAGTGGATCGCTGACAATTCTATGCGCATAATTAAATCATTTACCCTTTCAAACCTATATGGGTGTTTAAAATTTTATTTGTTTTCGAGGACCATTCTAATGGAATAATTTTATTGAAAATTATACTTTGTTTTCGTAAAACGCTTACAATGAAAATGTATTGAGAATACTTCAAAACTTTAACCGTATTAGTGATTTTGCAATTATCAGCGTCAACTGTTTAATAATTAAAAAGATTAATATGCATTCAAAATAAATAATTTGAATTAAATTCTACACTGTGCAAATGTAGAATTTAGATATATACAAAAAGTAACATAAACAAAAACTTTCACAACAAATCTGCGTAGAAAATCAATGAGAAAAAGAGAGCCAATGAAGTAATGGCAGTGTGGTATGTTAATGAAACGATAACAATGATGATTATAATAATATCGATGGCGATAATAGCAATGGTGATGAATGCAACTAAGGACTTTGTGAAAATAAATACTTCAAATTAAAATCTACACTGTACAACAACGAATTGGGATTTTCTATGCATATATCTATATATAAAAAGTAATATAAACAAAAAACTTTCACAGTAGATCTACGCAGAAAATCAAAGAGCAAAAGAGAGCGAATGAAATAACGGCATGGTATTTTAATGGTGTGGTAACAATAACGACAATAATATCGATGGCGAAGACGATAATGGTGATGAATGTAACTAAGGACTTTCTGAAAATTTGTATTTTGGGCCTGTAGATTTCTGTTTACCTAATGGAAATCTTTTTTGTCTGGTTTCTTAGTTTTTATAGAATTGGGCAAAAAAAAAGAGTGATGGTGAGCCAAAAAATACATATATAAAAGTGAAGCCGAGGTATCTTTTAACTTCAGCTGAAGTGTAAATTCCATATGCTCAAGTTTTTCCGCCGAAAATTGGTGTAGCTATTGCTGTAGAAATGAAAACAAGAGTATTCAACGTATATCTACAAAGTCTTACAAAGGTTAGATTTGTTTTTATATGACATAATGTATTTCTACCAATCAGAGTTATGCAGTTTAATATTTTCAATAACAAAGTTGGAATAACAGATACTAAATCACTGCCTTGAATACATACATTCATTTCACCCAAGAGATAACAAATACGAAAAGGGGAGTTTCAATCGGAATCTAAAAATTACGACAGTTTAAAAGTAGGCGGCATTTACATAAAACTACTATATCTGAAATGATATACACTCTGCGCGGGCCATTTGTTTGTTTTATGTGAAAAATATCGCTCGCATATCGGAATGTAGGTTGAACTAATTTGAAAGTGTTTTATTTTTATTAGAGACTTCCATATATAACAACTTACACAAAAAGATACTTTTAATACACTTTTAATTACGTTAAAAGTGTATTAAATATTTATTTGAACAATAGTTAATGTACAATTAATGTATTATTAAGTAGCTGAACACGCGACTTCGTCTGCGTGGAATGTTTTTTTAAAAATAAGAAACATACCTGCGCTGCCCTTCGAGGGTGGAATTCCCTAAAATTTACTTTTGATAGCTTTCATTATGTCAAAAAAAAAATCTAAACAACTTTTACATACATAAAAAATAAAGTTTTTAAATGTGTAGTCTATTTTAAAGTGATAATTTGAATTTTTTATTGAACACCCCCGCAATCCCCCTTGGGGATGGAATTTCGCAAAATCCGTTGTTAGCTGACCTCTACTCGGCAATAGAAATATTCCTACCAAATTACAAGTCTCTACGCCTTATGGTTCTAGAGATATCGTGATGAGTCAATAGATACCTGGATATCTCTTTTATATACATAGATAGATGATTGCAAATTCATTCAAGTTATATTAAATATAGGGAGAGTGTAAACTAATAGTGGTAATAAGAAATAAGGCAAAGAGGGTAGTCCAAATATATTTTAGTTTTGGTCCTAAAATCATCCACTATTGATGTGATGGTGATGTGATTTTGAAAAATGAACCCTAAAGTGGATCTATAAAAGTTATGTATCAACTTTTAGAAAAAGTAGATACCATTTTGTACTTTACCGTTAGTACATTTTATTTAATTTCGTTTAAACTATCATAAACAAACTTCATTAGGATTAAAACAGATTCTACGCGGCATCGTTTTCAAAAATTTTAGTAGATTGCACTATTTTTACTGTGCCTTTAAGACGTACGTAGGTACGTAGGTATTTATGAATTAAAACTATATTAAAATGTATGAATATCTTTCATTCCATAAATATACACAAATTTTTTAAACATCTTTATAAAAAAACTATTATAATTTATGTCTCATATTTCAAACAATGCAAAATATTTTGTATACCTATCAAATAATTAAATTATGTTTAGATAGATTCATTGTAAAAAGATTTTTTTTTGGGTTTTGAACACTATACAATTGTGGGCCCGTGTACAAAAAGTGCAAAAATAGGTTCAATATACAGTGCAATAAATAAAATTATAACTACTGAAGAAGATACTAAAGGGTCTTTTTTAACGAATAAAAGCAAGACTAAGTTGATCTAGCAGATAGAACCGAAGAAATGCTTTTTTAATATCATTTTTGTTGAAGGGTCAACGAAAATATCACGTATGGTGAAGATATTAAAAACAAACTAGCATGTGAAATGCGACCAGATATATATATTGTTATGTTTTACACGCGATGTTTCAATAACAAATATTTTATCAGCAATTCTATGGCATGGTAATAATCGCGATTTTTATCATGCAACGTATAAAGTCATCTCAACGAGTAGCAGGACCCATTTGAATTTGTGTCATGTGCTATATAATAATGGTCTATTTAAAAAGATTTATTTCAATTAATTTATTGATCTTAATTTATCTGAGAACGTCTGTGGCGCAACTCGACGATGATGTAAGAGACTTACTATATATACTTGTACTATGTATACTTTTTATCCGACTGTAAAAAAATTTTAAAACTAAGAAATATATAAATTGCTAACTACTAACAAACGTCAAAATTTTTCGTTGATATTTACAGAATTGCTATGCAGCTGCATTTACAGATAAAGTAAAAGGTTGCGAAGATTTTGAAAATAATGTATTCCAGTGTCATTTAGATCTTGGGATTTCATCTGATGATGCAGAAAGTGGTCTTACACTCTCGGGTGACCTCAATTTAGTTGACGACATTGATGACGAATTTGAGGTGAGTTTATTGTAGACTAAATGAGGTATATTCAACATTTAAATCAATGTGCGCTTTAATGAACCAGTAAAAGTTCATGGAGATAACTAAAGACTCAGTCTGGAGCTTGATCAAATTCATAATATATGAATTAGGGTACCAATGGTATTAAATGTTGCAAATTTATAAGCAAATTAGCATTGGTAACCTGCAGTTATGAATAATTTACTGCACGAATTAAAGTGTTAAGTTAGCCTGGTTGGAATATTTGTTTTGCTAGTAGAGGTTCTGGATTTGATTCTTAGCAAGACAAAATAAGGAAAATCTATTTTCTAATTTAGCTGAATAGAGGGAGGTTTCCGCCGTAATTTATTACCACCATATTTGCAAAGCAAAGCACCTCAGACTATGCAATGGAATCCCATAAGGTGATATCATATTCAGGCGCTAAATTCTCAGCAACAAAAAACATCTAATGAACGTGGATCGGTTGATTTACTTGATTACAAAATCTGAAGCTTTTTTCCATATGGATCTGCTTTGCATTGCATTTGTTGCGTAGGTCATCTTTTCTAGTTAATTTTCCTTTTCTTGAACGAATAAATTGATTTGACGAATTAAAACGACGATTTTATGTAGGGTGTTCGTTAACGTATATTTTAATCAAATTTTCGAATCCAAATGATAGCCTGTGTCAGTGACGTCTTCGATAATTATTTTTATGTTGTCTCTTTGAATTCAACAGATTGAGTTAAACGTATGGAAGGATTTAGGAGCAACAAAACAGTTTATGTACAATGTAGACGGCAACCTTTGTAACAGTTTAAAGAAAAATGATACTCCATGGGCGCCATTAGGAGAAGTTCTTCTTGCAGCAGATTGTCCTGTACGCAAGGTAAAATAATAGAATTTGTAGAGTAAAATGAGTTAAGCGAAATAAGAAAAAATCTGTTACATTATGTTCGCTACTGATTTACTTCGCTTTCATAAGCCTAATTCAAAAATTTATTGTTAACACATTTTCAATGCTTTCTCATCAACACCTGGGTTTTCGTTTTTCTCACGAACTGCTTGAAATACAACAACATTACATTGCGTTACTGAGCTTGGTCTTGTATTGAATTGAATTGAATTGAATCGTTGAACTATTTTCTTTTTGTGTGGCTATAATATCCTCTGATGTAGTGGTCAGAGCATGATCATGTGCTTTTATTCATTTAGTTATTTATAATTTTATCAGTGATTATCAAGACATTTGTTTATCTCTCTACGAGTGCACTTGATTTTACTAAATACACTTGTACACTTTTTTATATATATTATTATGATTTATTTACTTTGTTTATGTTTTTGGCAATATTGGTTAAGTATTTTTCGAGTGTTTGCAATCTCGACTACATTTTAAATTTGTTAAGATAATGTGAGTATTCATCACGGCCTTTCCCAACTTTCTTTATATATTTATTTTTAAAGTTATTATTAGAAGAATCTTTTTTAAACACATTAAGAGTAAAAATAACTCCTAAAATTGATGGTCCATTTTTTAGAAATGTGTACTTTTCAAATAGTCACAGGTTCGAATTTTGGCACCACCAGGTTTTATTTGTTAGACTTATCTGTCTAATTTGTATTTCAAATTCATCATGAAATATGTACATCCAGAGAGCTATACTCGAATACATGTTGCCTGCCAAAGCGCAGAGAAGCAGCGAGGTGATCAACAGTCCATGCTCTATGGCGTTCTCTCTAATGACTGAGGAGGCATGGTAATATGCTTACATATGCATGATATTAAGAAAGAGCCATTACAGACATACATAACATCACGCCTCATTCCCATTATAGGTAGGCAGGGACCACATCCTTCCACTTGCCGCGATCCTTGCATATCTAATTCGCTTCTTTCATTCTTATTAAACCTTTCATACAACTCCGTCGGTTTAGAGTACTCTTGACCTTGTCCTTATTTCAATTGTCCTGGATTTGGTCCAGGAACTTTCGCTTTAGTCTTCCTCTTCCAACTTTTCCATTCACTCTTTACTCATAAATTCTTGTAGTCAGTGTCCTTTCATTCATTCTCTCTACGTGCCTAAACGTCTTAACGTACCTTTCTCAATTTAAACCACTACATCTTCTATTATTTTACAACGTTCTCTTATGACACTATTTCTTAATTTGTCACTCAGTTTTAATCCACTAATATTTCTAAACGCTCTCATATCTACCGCATTTATTTTACTTTTATGCTTTTTTTGCCATACCCAACTTTCACTACCGTACATGTGTTGGCCCAACAATCCTCCATGCACAGCCAGTCTGGCCCTTTGCGACACCATCTCGATATTCATAAATAGCCTTTATTCGAAATTTTATTTTACAGGGTGTTTATCAAGTAAAAGACTTGGTTATGTCGCTTGAATTTGCCAAAAGTGTTTTAAATCACGAGTTTTGTGGCGATTATATAGCGGTGCTGTCAATTAAGACGTTAACTGAAACTATAGCTTGTCACGAAATAGGTATTGTTGTTGAAGAAGTGCCTTGTAAATAAACTGAAAATATACAATTCAATAAAGGTTATTCTAAAAAATTATGTGCTTTTTCAATTTCTACAATTATTGTACATTTCCTTTATAAATACACCTCAATCAAAACTAGAATGAAAATTAATATTTTAAAGAGGAAACATTTGTGTTTTTGAACGTATATTTGAAATATTTTCACACAAAAACTGCTGGACCGATTTCAAAATTTTTTTTTACCATTAGAAAGCTGCCTTTTCACTGAGTGACTTTCTCACAAAATATATAGGTCCCTAATAAAAGTGCGTTAATGTAACTCAAGGTGAGAAAATATTGGTCACATAAAAATTGTCATCGCGTGCGTTACGGAACTTATTGATGATAGAATAAAGTTCTAGAATATTATAGAAAGTATTAATCTATATCTACAAAAAACTCCGCGTTTCCGTAATTCCAACTATTAAACGATATTTTATTAAATACCTGTAAAATACATTTTTATACTAAAAAAAATTCAGAATACAAAAAATCCTACTATTCGCTCCTACCAAATAATGTCTGATGCAATTGAACCGAATTTGACAAGATTTTCACTGGCAGACACCTGATGTTATAAGGAGTAACTTGATAAACGGGTAGTCGTTAATAAAATACTTTGTATTCATCTACTCAAGTTCCCATGTATGTAGCAGCTCATCAACGTCCCACTGCTGGGCACAGGCCTCCTCACTCCGAGGAGCGAGAGTTTTTAGAGCATAGACCCACCACGCTGCTCGACGGCGGATTGGCAGGCATAGTACACAAGTGCACTCTCTATTCCTTCACTCTCATAGTCCGATGTGACGGGAATCCGACTCGACCGGAGAGAGATCAGGCGCAGGACCGACGGCTTAACGTGCTCTCCGAGGCACGGGGGTGGATCACACCGCCAACTTCCCAACTTCGGGCAAATATTGAGAAAATCTAAATAGAAAACTCAATATCGATTTCAAATTGGCCCGACCCGGGACTCGAACCCAGGACCTCATGTCTACATGCAAACCACTAGACCAATGAGGCAGTCAAGTTCCCATACATTTTATTAAACTTGTAGTCGATGACACTTAATGTTAATACAGTTTTTGCAAACATTAAATTATAAATTAAATTAGTATTGTGAAAAATTGTACAACGAACTGAAAACTCTCGTAAAATGTTTATACTTTTTTTTTGTAATGAGTGTAAGAAGTTTATAACCATAGAAAAAAGGATAAAATGCGAAAAAAATGTCTTTATATATTATTTTGTGAGGGTATTTTACTTTATATTAATTATAAAATATGACCGTGAGCTCCACTTGTCTTCTAGATTTATTGTCGCCACGATGCAATAACAAAAATCAAAGCTAGTCCCTTTGTATTTCGAGAGTCTCTAAATTACAAAATTTCTTATTAAAATTGATTAAACTTGCTATATATGCAAATAGAGTCTGAAATGAAATTCACAAAGCCGTACTGAGCAAGCAAGACCGAAATGATTTGTCTTTACTAAAGAGTCGACCGTCAACGGCATTGTTCTGCTCCTTAGAATAAATAAATGTAACAAAGACATTTTATACAATATTGTGAAATTTATTAATCTTTACGAAATGCTATTACTATTATATTACTTATATTTATTACAAATACGAAAGTGGCGTGTTCAGTACGATTTCTAGCATAAATTGCTTACTTCATTGAGATTTGATATGATTTACATTAAATAATTTTGAATATAATAAATATGTTTCAGTTTCTGATTGAGAAAAGAGGGATGATTACAATATTTAATATATATGAAGAAAATTTACATTTACTTTATATTCTCAGTAGAAACTTAAAGATAATTTTGTTAACGTTGTGTACAAAACCCTGGTGAATTTTTGCGCGCATTTTCAGGCAAAGATGCCCTCCCTCTCCGTCGAATGAGGCTGGGTGGCAATATGCACAGGTATGCTCACCACTATTCCCCTCGGTAAACTGTAGGCTGTTATAGTCGGCATCATCCGGGTCACTAGAGTGGATTGCGAAATGGGACCCACTAGTGATCTCATCCAAGGATGACGAGGGACGCGCTACATCTTAGTGGGTATTCTGGTCACTCAGCGAGTCCCACCTTTCTGATAGGAAGAATAACTTCTTCTTCCGGGGTGCGTAAAAGTATTTCCCAGCGACAAAAAAAAGGCAAATAGGAATATAAAGGGTGGTAGGAGACTACTCCCGAAAACGAAAACAGTCGATAGTACTAATGACACATTTGATCTTGGGATAGATAAAATCGATCCTGATTAAAAAAAATAACAAAATTTTCAATCCACCTTTTTCACTGTCCTGGAAATATTACATAGGTGATTTAAGAAATAGAATTTAATGACTCTTTACTCTACTTTGCAAAGTAAAAGTACCAAGCAACCTATCAATTATCTACACTATTTCTAAATTGAAAAACCTTGTCATGGACAGCACTCGAAAAGTCGAAGGAAAAAATCAAAGCGGGCACTCGGAAAGGTTCTTCCTTTGACAAATTGGGGAATCGTTGTTTACAAAGCTTCAGGGATTGACAGTGGCAAAGGGAATTTAATGGAAGTTGGAACTGTATAAAACAGACACTGTAGACATTCTTAATTCTTTTCAAATTAAACTTAAGAGCCTGAAATCGTGAGGTCAATTACGAGTAGATATTTTTATTTATATTATATGTGCATGCATGAGTTTTTAAAAATGTCGTGTTACAGTGTTTATGATCGATCTCCTCCGCAATGGTTTGACTGATTTTATGAAATTTTTTATGTATATTTGACAGGTTTAAGAATCCCTCATAATTTAATCGTGATACAACGTTGGACAAGTCAACTAATATGAAAAATTATAATTGTAGCGGAATGACAGACAAATTTTGGTATTATTTATAAAAAAAATGGGATGTGGCTTTGCTATGGACACGGCCGTTTGATATACGCAAATACGTCTTCTCATGGATTATGGCTTCTAAATGGCGAGGCCTCCTCTGCGTCGCGTGCGATGTGCTACAGTCCTTACTTAGCGTAACAAATTCTTTGATCCTTTAGCTATCCAGTGGTTTAATCTAATTTCGGATATAGGGTTTATATATGTAGCTACAACACCGGACTGTGTCCCCCGATTTTGTTATTATTCGTTGATTTTCAAGACGTATTTACGTAAAAAAATACTTATAATAAACTAGATATTTTGGTGGGCTTACCCGAGTTTCTTATGTCAAGGGAATAAGGGGGACAGCGGTGTTTAGTAACAGTCTTTATCTCGATAATGTTCTCTTTGTTAAATCGTGCAATTATTTTTGAACATTTTGTTGAATAAAAAATGAATGAGTGATATTTTTCGCTTAAATATGTATACCAAAACCATCTTCGCACCTTTAAACCGGTTTGGGACATATTGGTTGGATGGCTTCAAAATATGTAACAGAAAGGCATTACTACATTTGAACTGTTATTATTATATTATTAAAACTGTTATTTAAAAGGTGAAACATTAGAATGCTCTTATCTCAATATAAAATTTATTTACAAATATATATTTGAAAGGTTATCGCACCTTTGAAGTTACTAAATCTCTTGTTTATTAGAGAACCCATTACTGTGCATAAAAAGACGTCTTCATAGGACATGCTCACAAAAAGACTTCGTAAAAGTGGACAGAAAAAGCCTCACGCATCAAAAAATGTGATAACTAGCGTAAGGGAGGTGTGAAGAGCCCTCGAGTTCTCCCAATAATGTCACCAGTTCGCAATAAAATTGTCAAGATGAAATCTGCTAACGATGCACTTTGAAATCCGAGGTTTGAATTCGGCGTTTAATACCGAGGATTGAAAATGATAAAGAGAGAGAGAGAGAAATTGATAATGAGTCTCTGATTTTCACAGATGTATATTACGGATTAACATGGTATATGTTGCTTAAATATTTCCATAATAATAATGTTCATTATATGCTTAAGGCAACAACCATATTTCCGCTTTGAATATACCGCTTTGAAATTTACTTTTTTTAGAAAATAAATGGCTACAGTGTGGTATCCTTACAAGATAAATATATGCCATTACGGGCTGTTTTAGATCTATAAAAGAAGAATGATTCTATTGCAGATTGTTTTGTTATATCTCTTGTCAATGAGGTAGGATGGAATGCAGCCGCTTTCTTCTACCATCTAGTTGATGGAGGCGATAGAGAGAGAAGAGAAGGCGCTGCTGATTTCACTGCTCTTCTAAGGAGGAGACTATATATCCTCTTGTCTCCCAAGTTACATCCGAAAGTGTCAGGTCGAATAAGCAAGGGAGACTCCAATTCAGGTAGATGAGTGTGTCGCTGGGTTTTAGTGGATATTCTGGATAAGTTAGCGAGTCCTACACTCCCTGTCTTCGTAATACGAGTGCATAAAAGTATTTCACATTAGAAAAGGTCAATGAAATCTCTGAAGTTCGGCTGGCTTTTTTTGACACATCTTACAATTATATTTCAAGCAATTTACATAAACCTTTGATATATTATAACTACTTTATATATTTATGAAATCCGTTTAGTACTTTATGAGTTTATCGCGAACAAACAGAAAGATTTGGCCTTTTATTATAATATATTTATATTTATAGATATGTCAGCTGCATTTATATTTTCTACATTTAATTTACTATACATAATTTATTCAAGCAAAGAGCATTCCATATATATTCAGAATCTTTATTTACTTTAGAAGTCATAGATGTTTATCTACGTCCTCTGTGCAAATTACCCTTATTTATACAAGTCGTATGTGAAAAGATAACATTTAAATGTAATTGCTAATAAAAACATTTGAGATTTGACTTTGTTACATAGAAAATAAGGTATTTAATTCTATTTTTGTGTTTTTTGGGGAGTAATAATATCTTCTCATTCAAATAGATGAGAAAAAAGTGGGGTCCGGCGGACGAACTTTTTAATTTGTAATTACAGGACAGAGTCCAAGCTTTAGGCACCATTAACTTTCCTCTTAAATGTCTGTATGGGTTCCGTGCATACTTTTACGACAGAAAATTTTATTATCCGTAACCAAATTACGGATTTGAATAAATACGCTGATGTTTTGCGTAATTACCTATCTCTGTTAATTATCCGTATTTCGAACTAGCGAATTCGAATACTGTTAAAATTACCAGTTGTTACGATTTATTCCAGATGCCTTTTTTGGTTAAACAAAAGTAGTCACCTTACTCCTTATAATATTAGCTGTTTGCCAATGTCCTGTTGAAATCAATCCAGCCTATTCAGACAAAAACTTAATTTTTTAAATATATGTGCTGTATTCACTTTCATATTGCAATTAGTTAAGAGCTGTTAATTCGAAATAAGCAACAAACACTGCAGTTCTATTAATTTGTATGGATTGTATATGACTACGCAATTTAATATTGTATATATATACTCACCGTCTACATTACGAACGGAGTCGCTTTGCTAATTTTCAAGCCAATCCCAAATAGGTTTGTTGATGTCATGATCAGTAACTGAGCTTAGTGGTCTAAAACCATCAACGAATTATTGCCATCATTTATTTATACTTTATTATATATGACACATAAAAAATATAACGGGGACCTAAACTATGTTAATAAGTGACTGATAAAGGGTGGTCTTATCATGGTCTTATGGTGGTCTAACCTTAGTAATGAAAAAGGTTTGAAATACATAAAGAACATAAGTATAAACAATTTATGTGTTTTATATAGCTTACAAATCACTAACTGTTTCGTTAGTCTAAATGAGACGTTTCGGCAGTGGCTATTGTCAACCTCCAAAGAAGTACTGCTAATCAAAAATTTGCCTTTCGATGCGTTGCTGTGTAGAAACCATAAGAGAGAAAGCAATCGCTTTTATTGTACACCACAAGAAATATATATACGGAAAACACTTAAAGACACAACAGTACAATAAGGGTTGGTCGATCCTTTTTTCCGCGCACCTGCATAATGTGGAACCAACTTCCGTCAGCGGTGTTCCCTCAAGACTTCAACATTATTGTCGCTGGGAAATGCATTTACGCCCCCTGCCTTGGAGATAGACGGGAGTGTCGGACTCTCCGGTAGTACCAGAATTCCCATTAAAACCCAGCGGAATGTGCCTCATTTGTGAATAAAAGGACCAGAATTTCGTTGTGGAATTCTTCCCTGGCCCCTCTAAATGAAGTTAAAAAGTATAGAGGGGGAGGAGTTGCATAAAACCTGTTTACTACTCCCCTCCGTACCTTCTTCAACAAGAGTTTCGCAGAAGGTGGCATCCTATTTATATTACTTGTCAGCGAGAGATCCAAACCGATCAGCGACGTAAGAAGACGACGCTGAGGTCCATAAGGGGGACTTTCGGCCACCGTGTGGTGTGCTATGTCTACAGGAGCACCACGTTTAAGATTTCAATATGCAATTGTTTAAGAGGCAATTAAACTCTCACCTTCAGGGCCGACAACGCATCGGAGTTCTTCTGGTGCTGCAGGTATCCATGGGCGGAGGTAAACACTTACCATCAGGTGACCCGCTGGTTTGTTTGTTTATCGCACCTAATAATAAAAAAAGGCGGCCTTATCGCTATTTTTTATAGGATTTCTTCAGAAGAAAATGGTTTCGTAAACTTTAAACTGTATCACTTTCCATTAGGTAAGATTACTATCAAGTGTTAACTTGTCATCAATAAAACAAAAAAACCTTTGATGAAACTACTATTATAATATCACATTTAGATTAGCCATTCTCTGAGAGATTATAAACCCTCTATTGTAACGTCTCATAAACTATCACAATCAAATTCAGCAACGACACAAAACAGTCAACATTGTATTTCATATATATAGCCGGATTAGTCTGAACATAATAATTTTACTGTCTCGTTTTCATTTGACAATAAAATAACCGCGTGTGGTATAAAAAAAGTTGAATTACAATGCGCAATAAAATACTGTGTGAATGCGTCGCATCGAGATTAGAGGGGAACAGATGATGGTTACAATATTATTTTCTTGTTTTTACGACGGGGAAAAATAATAAGCGTCCTGGCGTTTATTGTTGGACAATAAAAGTGGTATTAAGAAAGCAGTGATTGTATTCATTACAATAGAAGAAAGCAATTAGCGTTACAGTGGAATGTAATAAGATACCGAGTAGCCGGTCATTGTTTGGTTTGAGAATGGATTTTTATGAATGGGGATGATAGTGATATAAAAGGGACGAGTTATGAAATGAAACAAATTTTGTCTATAGAAATAATAAAATACGGTAAAGATGGTGCTACAATTATTAATATAATACTAGACAATTTTTTATTGCTGCTCGGTAGCGCTTGACTTTGATCCCGCCTGATGGTTAGTGATAATACAAACTATGATTTTAGCGCGCTAATTTGAAAAGAGACCGTTTTCTTCGTAAGTGTTTTTGAACCGTATCGTTCCAGAATCAATTTCAAGCACACACTTTTGGTAGGGTGGAATAACTACAGTTTGTTCGCGTTCAGAATGCAGTGAGACATCATTGAAGCCCCACCCCCTAACTAATCAAATCTTTATAAATTACAAGGTCAAGTTCAAAGAGACCAACTGAAGATCCTAGATTGATGACTCACTGCATTCTTAACCGGTACCGAATTGATTAGAGATTTTAAATCTCTCTTCAAAAACTTCCTATTTTTAACCGTCTCATCTATTCAAATACTTTTTGAATCAATAAATGGGTTTTTTTTGTTAGTTTATGTATGTTCACGTGAATGTTGTCATCTAATATTTATTATAGTAGCATTGTACACTAGCGGAAAAAATTAAAGGATTAAAAACTATATCTAAAATTTTAATGATTTTTCAAATGGATGTATCTTTTATAAAAATGTTTTCGCATCGGAGTAAAATAAAAAGCAATTTGACAAAGCTATTTAATTTAAGGAACATTTTTTTAAAAAATCAATTAAATTACAAAAAATATGTTTGCGATTATATGTTGGTGTACAAACCCGAATTTTTTTTTAGGTTAACCACAATATGGATTAGAAAGTCTGTCTAGTCAGCTTCAATTTGTTTTTTTTTTGGGTTTCGATACGACCATTTCTCGCTGAGCTATTGGACTATGAATGAATATGGAATGAAATTTTCTCTTTATTCCAGCATATCTCAGAAACTAGTAGTCGCACAGAAAATCGACAGGGAGTTTTTTAAACTTGAATAAATTCATTACATGGTCCTAGGATGGTTTTTCAGAAAAAAAAATCGTTTGCCCTTAACATCTACTTTTAAAAATAAGTCAACTTATACTTTGAGCCCAGGGTTGCCTGTTTAAGATTCTTTATAGCAAAAAGGTCGCTTTTACACATTCAATGAAAAATTCATAATCTTTATATATATTTATTAGCAAACTTTACTTTAGTTACGTTCAAAATAGAGGTATATGATAAACATTCGACTTTTTGTGTTGAAGAATATGCGAATAGCCGAATACAAGGACACAAAACGGATGAATAAATGCTTACCGAAATGAATGTAATGCGAATGATAATCAAATGATGTTAGCTGTAAACATATTTGAAACATCCAGGCAATATAGGCCTGCCCTAGGCATAGCGATATCGCTGGATTTACGGTGCAGTAAGCTGTAAATACGCGCCGACGGCCAGCCATTGATCTTCCCAATTCCCCTTTGTTTTCCCGGAATTACGATTGAAGTGGAATGATGATAAAGAGTTTTTTGAAATGCATGCACATTTTCAGTAACATTTTTGCATATCCATTTGTATATTGGAGTTTATTGTTTGAACAAGCTTATTCAGTGCGTCCAGGGACTCAATCTATAAAATACAGTAATTGTTTCTACCTATGTCCGTTTTTCATTTTGAAATCATAAAAACAGTGTGCCCTAAACCGAATTCATTAGAATAACAATAATGCCAAGATTATTTTAGACTACTAAACTCAATCTATCACTCATTGTAGACATCAAGATATCGCCACATTTTCACTCAAGTATTCATATAACTTGTGCGGAACTGGTATGTCATAATTGATAAATTATTGAAACGATATATTGACTATTTGAACGGGTACATACCACGATGGTGTTTTTTTAATTTTGCCGATATTTCGACCAAGTTGCATGGATCGTGTCAAGGCGATTGTGTCAAGCTGTCAAGGGCAGAATCTGGTTACCCTACGTCTGATCCTTTTATTTTTCACGGCACCCACATTCATTTTTCGGCATACTACACTCACAACGTCACGTTTTAATTTAGAAAAATTGAGTTAATTGTTCATTGTTCATCACTGGATTCCACGTATCAGCCAGCTTAAAACCATCTTCGCGATTGAAATTAGGATACTTTTTAATTTCTATGGCCTCGCGAACTAACCTCGGCATATAATTACAGTCCGTGGAAAGAACTTTTGCGATATGAAGTTCTATCCAGTGTTGAGTTCCATGCTGCAAAATGTGCTCCGCGATCGCAGATTTTTGTATGCCGTTGTGCTTGTCGGCATTTATGTGTTCTGACACACGCGTTGCTATGGAACGCTTCGTTTGCCCATTATAAGAACTTCTACAGCTTCAGTCAATTTTGTAAACGCCCGGACATTGATACGGTAAACGATCCTTCAGAGGTCTTACAGTGTTTATTATCCTATGTAAGGGAGTGAAGAGTTTTGATGCTATAGTCGTTTCTTAGTAGCCTGCCCAATCTGTCCATCACTCCCTTTACAAAGGGTAATTAGGCCTTTGGCCTTTCTACCTCCAAAGGTCGTTTATGGTGTCTCTGCTTGATGACGGGTTTTGGGGATCTATGTCCATTCCGACATAATACCTGTCTTAAATGGGTTAACTCATCCAGAACAGTTTGATCATCACATAAATCGTGAGCCCGACTGGTCAAAGCTGTCCCGACCGAGGCAAAATTAAAAACACCGTCGTGGTATGTACTCGTTCAAATAGTCAATATGTTAATAAACCACGAAAATTTAAATTTAAAACTATTGAAACAATTGACACTATTCAGTTAAAAAACAACGTTTTGTGCCTTGTATAATCTTTCTATTAACAATTCGTTAAGGTTTAACTACGGGATCTTCTGTTTTAGTACATTAAAATTTTTAAATTCTAATATGATATTAACAAGAACTGTAAATAGAATACCTACCATTTTGAAGTAATTGACAATGGAATATTTGAGAAGAATTTCGTTAGCCCAATAGTAATAGAGTATCGAAGAATTTGTATTAAAATAAGTAGAATTGAATTGAAAAGAATCGTTGTGTTCACAAAATGCTTGATACAATATTGCAGTCGTCTTTCTAATTGCTGAGACAGGGACCTTTCATATCAACTGATATTTTTTAGCTTTTTAACTTGTTGGAGTAAATATGTAGATAGACTAATGGAAAATGTGAAACAATAATTTACACACTAAAATAATTAAATAAAGAGTAACGTATGCAATTAAAAATTAAGATTTATGAGTTGCCCACTTAAAAACTAAGGTTGACGTGTTTTGCTTTAAGCTCATTAGATATTGACTAAATGCCATTAAAATAAAATAAAAAGAATAAAAACAACTTTATTTACGAAACATGCAAAAAAATAATGTAAATACCTTAAAGTAAGTAATACTTATTTGAACTAAAATTAAAATGTAATATTAGAGTAATATACAGAAAGTATTTAAAGTATTAATTGCATGTAAGCAAAAAGGTCGAGGACTCAGCTACAAGCTGCTTTTCAGTCCACGCCTAGTGCGACTGCTGCCAACACAGGAAACAGTTAATTATGATTAATTCAGATTAAATTTAAAGGTAGTTCATGAGCTGTGATGAAGTGTTTTAAGATTATAGAACTATTAACAGTTTACGGACACTCGCTGAAAACATGAGATGATAATCAATACAAAAAAATAAAAAATAAAATAAATAACTAAATAACAATACGCTTAATAGAATAACTTATTTAACGATTCCCCAGTTACTAGCAATTTTTTGAGTACTTAGTAGCCATTGCTTACATAAGGCTNGTATTTGTATTAAAATAAGCAGAATTGAATTGAAAAGAATCGTTGTGTTCACAAAATGCTTGATACAATATTGCAGTCGTCTTTCTAATTGCTGAGACAGGGACCTTTCATATCAACTGATATTTTTTAAATTTTTAACTTGTAGTAAATATGTAGATGGACTAATGGAAAATGTGAAACAATAAGAATGTATGCAAATAAAAATTGAGTTGCCCATTTAAAAGCTCAGGTTGAGGTGTTTTGCTTTAAGCTCATTAGATATTGACTAAATGCCGTTAGGTATATGAACACTGCTAATCCAATAAAATTTCTTATCCAGCAATATGTTTTATAATAGACATTACACATGACATTGAAAACTACTATTATCTATAGAAGAATCCACTTTTTCGAAACTAGAATGGGCTCTGTTGTTGCAAAAAAAATGGTTAGTCCATTTGTTTTACTTCGAAAATCCTTGAATATCAACTTAATCTACATATATTTATGTTGAAGTAGTGCTATTTAAATACATCAGAAGCTGTGGTATAAAACATCACAATCTTTTTGAAATATCTTTCTATAATCGATAAAAATGATAAATTTATATTTTCTGGTTCTCAGTAAGTGTGAGAGCTTGCTAAGTAGATTGTAAAGCGTTTCTTTGTTAAGTAAATTAAATTAATTGCAAGGAAATATTTAAATAGAGAAGAAATTGTGGGAGATTCTCGAGTGTGCAATTGGCAGCAAACCTTCCTCGCTTTGTCTAGACTTAAACTACGAGACGTTAATGTTAGGGCATGTACCGACTATATCATATAAAAAAAAATTAAAAATATAAACAATTAGTAAGATACTTTCATTAAATAGAAGGTAACACTTAAACCTTTTTCAAGGAAAATTAATAGATGATGTTGCACAATAAGTAAAAACAAATTAACTCGAATCATTTCTGTTTTTCTGTATTGTATTGTTGCTGGCTTTAACGAGCTCAATAGAAGAATTGATGGATTTAAAATTATAAAATAGGATTTCATTTTAGGGAGAGCAATATATTATTATAAATGTTACTGGTATTTACTATGAAAATAAAATGTGGGAGATGTTGATACTATTGGTTATAGAACACCAAATTGGGACTTGATGTTGGTAGAAATTGTGAGTTTATCGTATTGTAAACAATATTGCTTTTTTAATAAATACGTTTTTGCTTGATACACTAAAGTGTTACTATTCGGAAAGTGACGTCAAGCAATGTTCTAAGCAATTTGAATTTGATTTAACAATATAATCGGCAAACACCCTAAACTCCATTCGGTTCACTATAATAATATTTCTCTATACTGAAGTCAATATTCATACAATGCTTCTTGTACTCCTGGTGTACACAGAAGCCGAGATTGTTCTAATAGCATGACTTAAAAAAATACAATTTAAAACTTCTTCTTCATAATATATTTAAAAGAAGATTAAAAGTTAATTGCACATGATTGCCTCGGCAACTACTTCCTTCAGATTATAGGAAATGAAGAAACCTGAGACGGTCGTCATTGTGGTGCACCTATTGACACATATTGAGGTGGTTAGTTCAACTGTCGGACGTCAACTGCTGGACTTAGGTCTCACGCTAGACATAACAGGCGTAAGATGAAGATTCATCCAGTCAGACTTCCTAATTGATAACCCTACCAACACGTGATACGACTGACAAGGTTCTGGCGACCGAAAATATTTGATATATCCATTCCTTGCTGATCTAAATACAATAGGTATGGTAATAGCAGGCATATTGGTGATTAATAGCACATATACGGATGAAAAATACAAGACAGCAAACAACCCCCGGCGCATCTGTTAGTTCTGACAGCATTAATCGTAACGATTGGCCAGGGGGTGCTAGGAATCTCTGGAAGACATTTCCCTGCCAACCTCGATTAACACACATTGCTCGTCCTTGAGAGAGAACCAGGAGATCCCTGTGTCCCTGTATAATAAATCTGGATATTACCGGTCGTAGGGAATTTTCCGCTAGATGTGCTCACAAATGGCGCAATGGTTTCCAGAGACAGAAACAGTCTTCTGCGGAACTTGTAGTTCAAGGGTGAAGGTGAGGCCTTTGGTCTACGCACATTTCCGTTTACGTTTACATAGTCATATTTAGGGCAGTATGCACAGTTTACTTATTGCCGTCATCCAATGTAACAGAGTAAACATATGGTGATACACTTAAGGATAACCTTTTGTCCTGTTGGTTGTTATTTATAGTCTCGCATATTTGTCTTATCTCTGTTTAAAATAAGATATTTTCACGAAATCTGGTAGGGGTGTATTAATGCATAGCTGTCTATTTATATTATATCGTAAAATGTATAAATAGACTGTTACAATAGTAAGATAAATGCTTTTTGGCAATCAAAACAATGGTCTGAAATATAAAAAACCATAAAATCTGAAATTCAAATAATTGTAGTTATTCATTTCGCAATGTAAGCTCCTTTCTGAGACATTTTTGTCTACAAATATTAAGAGGCAAAGCGTATTACGAACAAATGGGATTGCAATGTTATTGTTTTCGAAATATTAAGTTCGAAGATAAGGCACATAAATGACAACAAAAATTAAAATTATTCAGCAGCTTTATGCCGATAACTGAAATGAAAAACTGAAACATCCAGTACTCGTAAGAAAACAGTAGCTCCGAAGAGTTTTGGCGTACAATAAATCCTGAAGATAGAACAGTTTAAAACTAGAAACCGTCTAGGAAAAAGTTTCAATTTGCGAGGCAGTTTCTTTATCGTGGCGAACTATGACGGCGCCGCGAGGTTGCCAAGATGTCTTGTTTTTATTATTTTCATTGTTTTGAAACAGTCGTGATTTTTCTTAAATCACTATTTTCTTATTTAGTACTACAGCAAAATCGTATTTGAAAATAGTCTACGTTATTGTTTTAAAATGACTGACTGTCACTGTGGCGTTATTACACGATTTCTTCTGTATAATCGTTCCGGGCACTATTCCCGTGTAAAAAATCTAGGAAACTACATGTATTACATTGTTTTGGTTGAGATTTGTAGAAAGTTTCACCTCAAAAGCTGGCAAAAAAGTTTGGGATCCGATAAGTTATTATTTTAGACAATATCGCTCCATCTCCAACCTGTAGACCTAAAGTTTATTACACTAACAGTTGTAGGATTTAAATCCAGTTTCATATACATACGTTTAATAAGTTTATTTGTGTAAAAAGTATCGCCACAAGGGTAACGAGTTGCTCGAATTTGCCGGAATTGTTTGAAGAGAATTAATTCCGAAACTGTAACAGATTAATTTCTCATGAACAGACAGCATGCAGAGCTCTTAAAGCCTAGTTCTATCAAGAGTACCTTTATTTTGGAGTCTTTATATTAACTCACATTCGGGGGAGTGTCACCGCTAACGTCAAAATCGTTATTAAAATACTTTTTTATGTATTCATTCAAGTTTAAATACATTTTATAAGACTGTAGTGCATGCCACTTGATATTAATACAGTATTTTGAAATATTAAATAATAAATTAAATTTTTAGTGCGAAAAATATAGCACCGTTTATTGAAAACTCACGTAAAATACAGACGCACTTGACTGTGATCACACCTGTTGGTAAGTGGTGATATAATTTAACATGGAAGCGCTGTTATAAGGTAATTTTTCACTAATGGTTTCTATACAGCATCGTACTGGAACACAAATCTCTTTGCTTGGCAGACAAATTAGCAAATGTAATTTCCTAAATCTGCCCTACCGGGGACTCTACTACTAAAGGGAATACTCGCACCACTGCACCGGTAAGGAATGTTTTTAAGATTCTTTTTTCAAAGCAATGACTTTAAAAAAATCCTTTTAAATGAGACATTACTATATATTTTTTTACTTTTACTTGATTTTGAAGGCTATATCCCGTGTGTACTATTTAAACTTTTCAAATAATAAAATAGATGTAAAAAATCCATCTAATTCGACTTTGTTTGCTTAGCTGATTGTACACCTGGACAAATGCAGACTGCGTCTACTGAACTTTTACAATCCCTACTATTGTAGAATACAAATTGTTTTACTCCAATCATAAAATGCAGACATGCTGTACACGTTTTTTGACATCGTAACTGCTTGTATTACATGCTGTTTGTCTAAATGTATAATTGTTACGTGTGCTAATAATATTTTATCTTTATCTACGTTTAATTTTGTTTTTATATTTTTATTATGACGTACTGTTTTACCTACATAGTTAAAAAAGTTTAACCGAAAAAGGTTTTAGTTCGAACACATGATTATTAGGATAATACAAAAGCTTTACTTTGAGTAAATAAAGTTACTGTATTTTTTTAAATTCTAATGAAAAAATGTATATCTACCGATTTAGGTAACTTTTTGAGAACTTTAGAGTCTTTATTATTTATGACTAGACTCTGCTTGTAGAACTGCCTCGTTGGTCTAGTGGTTAGCATGTTCGACTACAGACATGAGGTACCTGGTTCGAGTCCGGGTCGGGCCAATTCAAAAATCAATATTGAGTTTTCTATTAAGATTTTCTCAATATTTGCCCGAAGTTGGGAAGTTGGCGGTGTGATCCATCCCCTTGTCGGTCCTGCGCTTGATCTCTCTCCGGTCGTGTCGGATTCCCCTCCCATCGGACTACGAGATTGAAGGAATAAAGAGTGCACTTGTGTGTACTATGCCTGCCAATCCGCAGTGGAATAGCGTGATGGGTCTTTTCTCTAAAAACCCTCGCTCCTCGGAGTGAAGAGACCTGTGCCCAGCAGTGGGACGTTAATAGGCTGCTACTTACCTACTAATGACTGTAGAAATACTCGAGATATATTTTTAACAGATTATTAGTTTTCTTCCTTTATGGTTTACACTAAATTTTGTGTAATCTTAATGTGTTTAGTTACTATAACTAATTATTTAGTCTCGGTAAAAATTAATTAGAACAGTTTTTTTATTACTCACAGATTAGCACGTGATTGTGATTACACCTGATTGTAAGGGATGATACAATCTAAGATAGAAGCACGCTAATCTGGTAAGGGACTATTTACCTCTTATGGTTTCTACGCAGCATCTTAGCGTAACACAATTCTCTTTGCTTAGCCACGGCCGAAGCCTCCAACCAGTTCAGACGCATTATCTATATCTATATTTGTATATTTCCGTAACAATATCACAATCAGGTAAGGTATGTAGAAAATGTATATGTTTTTGCTTTCTAACAATTAATCATATGAATATTAGTAGCATCGTGGTTAATTTTAGCCGTCTTTTGCTTAAATTACGAGACATAACATTATTAAACTGAATATACATTGTCAAAAGGGATTTGAACTAAAGGGATTGCAACTACAATGGAACTTAATACCATCCTATTTCGTATAATCTTCACGTGAAGATGGACCTTTAATATAATGTAAAGTTGTTCAAAGGCTTCTGATTGGCAAATGCTATATATGTGAACGTAATCCGCTCGCGAGTGAATCGCACAAAAAAATCTCCCAGTACTATTACTCTTTTGAAAGCGTTCCTGTGTATTTTTATTGAGCCAGAAACTTTTGCAATACCAACTCCCGGCTCAAGTTTAAATTCCAAGGAAAGAGGGATTCAACGATCATCTGGCTCCGTCTAATAAAAGGGCCAGTGTTTGTGAAATATGTTGTCACTGCATAAAGTTTATGAAGACTTTATGACTTTAGTTTCGCTCGCAGTTGTCTAGAAATGTGAGAAGTTCTTTGAACATGATGAAACCGTTTGAGCACCTTATTATCATATGCTTGCGGCGGACTCATAGGAATAATAAGCAGTATTTGCCGATAATAAATGCTAATATTGTGAAGTTAAAATAATAAAGAACGTAATATTTAAACTATAAACCGAAACACTTAACCTTACAAAATTTGCATACCTTTAGTTAAAGAGTTAAGAGGATTCTATTGTCCACAAATGGCTATAAATAATGGGTCAGACTTCCTGCAAATTTAGGAAACTCTATTCATTAATATGTCTAATCTGCATTAATGAGCGGCTTTGATCGAGGGAACTCCACCAGTAGAAAAGGTATGCCGTCAATCAATAAAAAATCCTTTCGGTACAATGCAGTTTTATGCCGTGGAGATGTATAATTCCATCACAAAAGATCACAGCAAATTTCTCCTGAAGGCAATGGAACCCAGGACCTCTGGTAGAAAAATGAGATTCGTATTTCTTACTTTGAAAACTATTCTGTGTGTTATAGAAATAATAATTGTTATATATTTATACTGCTAATTGGTCTAGTGGTCAGCTTGTTCGGCTACAGACATGATATCCTAGGTTCGAGTTCCGGATCGGGCGAATTGAAAGATTGATATTGGCTTTTTTGTTCTCAGTATTTGTCCGAAGTTCGGAAGTTGGCGGTATGCTCCATCCCAGTGCTTCGCAGAACAGGTTATGCTATCGGTCTCTGGTCGTGTCGGATTGCTTTCCCATCGGCCTATGAGAGTGAAGGAATAGAGAGTGCACTTGTTTTAGGGTATACACTTATGCACTATACATGCAAACGGGTGGATCAACGTGGTGGGTCTGTATTTTAAAAACCCACTCTCCTATGAGCGAGGCCAGTGACCCAGCAGTAGTTTTATAATGGGCTGCTTACCGTTTTAAATTATGTACTTTTAAATCTTTATTTATGTATTGCATGTAATTATTTTATGAAGTTTCAGCTTTCTAACATTTCCATTTTAATATAACTGAAGATTGTTTGTAATAAGACCGCCTCTGGATACTTTTTTCTTATCACAAACCCCGATCAATGGGTCAGAAGTGTGGAGGCGAAGAACAAGGCCTTGCAATATGCACACACAGGGATTCAACAAGGAAGGAGGATTTACGCAAACAAGCCTTGTAACTCGCCTCCTTCGGCGGTTTGATGTTGTTGTTCTTTAACTATTACTTAACAATTCCTGTAACTGTTTTCTTTTTGGTGTGCAAAAAGGAATTTATTTATCAATCTTTTAACGATAACGTGCTCAAAAAGCTTTGAAAGGTATATTAATAATCTAAAGAGAACGAAAACGTGCAATTTTTATCGACACTAATTTGAAATAGTGCTGTTATTCACGCAAGATGAAATCGGCACTGTAATTTTTTCGTTCTTAAATAGATTTCCATAACTCAAGTTCCCTTTGCCGTGTTTTTATTAGAATTGATAGGTTTTGTTGTCACATTTGAATATTAATATTTCCTGTTAGTATAATAGGTTTTGATAAATGATATGGGTTTCATACAAAGATATAAGATAAAATGTTCACATATATTAAAACATTCAACGTCATACATGTCAATAGATTAATTTCTTTTTTTTTATATTTGAATCTTCACATAGTTTAGCTGCGATGAGCTACGAAATTGCTCAACCGATTTTGTAACTTTTTTTTTTGCTAAATTTGTTTTAATTAAGGACATGGGATAGATGTAACTTTTAATATATTTCTAATCACTCGCAAGTTTGTTAACTATGGCTTTTATAGAAATAATTGTGAGTTATATACATGGCGCCGTATTATTAATTCCACATTTAATGTACAATATACAAACGGTCTATATACTGGTGTTGACACATAGTATTCAAGTTTGGGTATGTAACAAATCTAGTAATCTGAAAATAATACAATAATTCCAAAACAAAGTACTTAGCCAAATTGTTAATGCGCCTTGGTATATATAAATCAGCAATCTAGGATTTAAAGTTATGCTTTTTGAAAGAGATGAATTTTTGATGAATGGCAATACTTTGATAGATGGGGAACAAGTGCAAGAGGTGAAAGAATTTGTATACTAGGGATCTAAATTTACAAAAGATGGAATATGTGAAAGTGATATTGAAAGAAGAGTGAATGCAGGGAATATGGTAAAGGCCTTTATGAATAGTCAGATTGTGTCTCACAGGGCCAGACTGGCTGTGCATGCAGGAGTGCTGGTGCCAACGCTTATGTATGATAGTGAATTACCAAAGTAAAATAAATGCGATAGAGATGAGAGCATTGAGATGTATGAGTGGATTAATACTGAGTGAAAGAAAGAAGAAATAGTGTGATAAGAGAACGTTGGTATAAAAGAAGACGTAGTGACTAAAATTGAGAAAAGTATGCTTAGATGGTTTGGGCATGTAGAGAGAATGAATGAAAGGAGTCTGACAAAAAGGATTTATGAGCCAAGAGTAAATGCGAAAGTTGGAAGGGGAAGATCAAGGCGAACGTTCCTGGACCAAATCAAGGACATTTTAAATAAGGGCCAGGTCAAGAGTAAGACAAGAGAAGACTTAAAAGAAAGAACAAAACCTTTCAAGTTAGTGAAAGTGCAGTGAGACAATATAGTCTAACGTGATACTTTTAAGCTAGAAATCAGGACCAGTGTGACGCAATAGACGTTATAGTAAATTAAGAATAGTTTTTGGGCTCTAGACTTAGATAATACAAGGACATATTAGTTAGATTAGATAAAAGTATTCTACTCATTAGTCTATAAGGTTAGATTCTAATCACACATTATAAAGCAAGCAAAGGTTGGTTAAAGGGAACGAAATCATATATGTATTCATACATATAAATTATAGTTTAATAATGTCATTTGATATGATATTATGAAATGGTAAATTTTATAATAAACATGATAAGATAAGTAACACAGTGAAATATAATAAATCTTTTTAATCGCTACGACATTGTAACAGTTAGTTTGCGTTAAGAATGCAGTGAGTCATTCTAGCCCCGCCCACTAACTAATCAAATCCAATCAAATTACAAGGTCAAGGTTTTGAACCCTATATGACGTTGATAAATATGAAAACGAACCCACTTAAGGTTTAAATAATTGCTCATAATCTCTAAATAATGCCCATTTAGTATAAAAACGAAAGGAATAATATTGATTAAATTCACTCACAAAATGGCTATTATTTAACTACATAGTCAAATCTAGTATTCACTCCACATTTCTCCCAAATTATACCTCCCCGTAATTTCCAATTTCGCATCAATAGCTGTGATTTAAGTATTTCCCGTATCATTTGTTTCCTCCCAATTCCAATATAGCATTTTTTATTTTGTTAAATTGCTTTCCTTTGTACGTTATCCCCCTTCATAAAAACATGCGTGCCGTTTTTTTGAACACTGATTTGTTTTTAAGGATTGACATTTATTTGTTATTAGCTCACGGCGAAATTGCCTGTCTAAGACCGTTTCTTGTCTTGATTACGTTGAATATTTCAATTTCGTGGGAATAAACTGTATGCCCGCAATAAATTTGATATATTTCTCATCTATTTTAATAGACCTTTAAGTGAAAGATATATTTCTAAGTGGTTAGGGCTTGAGTGTGATCGCGGCTAATGATTCAATTTTAGAAGGCAATGGTCTAACAAAGAGATATTTTAGATTATAATGGTTTCTACACAGCATTGTAATGAAAAGCATTTTTTTTATGGTGGCAAGTTTTTCTGGTAGGATGATATTTAGCCAGAACCGAAGTCCCTTATCAGCCCAGGCCTAGACAAATTGGAATAGGACATATTTACAGTAATAGTTTGGAACGGGCGATAGTTTCAAGAGTCGACCACTCTAACGGACCGTTACTCGAGAACTGTCGAAACTAACAATTCGTTAACATAAACAAGGTTTTATAACAACAAGAAAAAAATGCAATACAGAACATTTATAATGTGCTCGCTGTCAATAAATAGATTAAACGCCGCGGAAAGTATGAGTATAATCATCTATGTGCAGACATAAGACTTGTATTTCAAAGAGCCAGACAATGTTATATAGTAAATTCGTTTATTTTAGAAAGGTTACTGCTTGATTGCGATTATATTTTCTATTTACTCAATATTATATCATATGATATTCTACTTTGGGGTAATACTGCTGATATAGATGCAATATTCGTACTGCATTCGTGAGCATCATGTGTATTTTGTTAAATCTTTTATATATATATACAGGTACAGGTGTAAATTATCTAAACTAAGATTTAATTTATTTACATTATAATTTGAGAAGTGATCTATTTATAAAAAAACAGATAATATAATATATTAAAATCAAAGGAACAACAATCCCGAAAACGTGATTGTTTTATAATATTAAACATTGTTGCTTTTTCAAATTTATTCTAAAACTAACTGTTTCCTGCGATTAGTTTTCTATTTCGTGGTGATATGAAAAAATCCTATTTAGTAATAATTAACATTGTTAAACCCTTTGATAAATGTCAAAGGAATTCGGAATGGTTTTGATGAGTGAATGAGTGAGTTCAGTGCTATAAAAGCATCTTCGCATTATTACTTATCTAATGAAACTAATTTGGCATACATTGATTGGATTTCAAAATTTATTACTAACATAGGTACAAGGTATTTTAGTGCATTATATAAATGGAATTGTAAACAACAAAACGAAAACAAAGTATAGCAATAGTTTGATATTATTTTATCAGACCAAATTGTCTTGTGTTTATTGTAATCTTAAATGTAGATTATACGTCATGTACCAAAAAATTGCACGGTACACATTTCCTCCTGCCCTCGTTTCCTAATACAATAATCAAAGGAATATGAGGGGTTCCTCAGAATCAAACATATGCGTATGGCGATAAAAGAAAGCAAGCTCTCGAGAAATCGGGGTCATATAAGGGTGTGATATAAAGGCTAACGGCAATTACTTCGACGATAAAGACATAATCCTATCGAAAGAATTCTTTTGTATTTTTGATCTGTATAATATAATTTACGACGGCCTCTCTAGCGCAATGGTGCTAGTACTCGCTTCACTAGAAGAGATCTCGGGCTCGATTTGGCTAATTTTGAAAGTTGTATAATCAATTTTGAAAATTAAAGGTGCGTGCGTACAAAGTATATATGTCAGAAACAAACTTCTTAGGCAAACTATTTGTTAAGTCTTGTTTATATTTATACAAATCTAAAACTTTACATTTCTGAGACTTAGAGGCAGGGAAAATGGAAGATATGTTAGGAATTTAATGAATTACATTGTCATTAAAATATTAAAAGCGTCGAAAATTTATACAAATAATTTATTGAAATCTTAAATGACAAATTTTTAATAAAAATGCCACGAGCTTTTTGTCAATATTAGAAATTATTGATTAAATTTTGTTTTTGAATTTAAAAAAAAGAAATATTTTTATTTTATACTTTATGAAAAATTTTATGGCAAATTAAAATGCCACATGTTATTTGTAAATATTTAAAGTACCTAACATTCCAACGAATTACCATAAAAAGGCTGCACATCTTGGTGACGCTAATCACACGTTTCATCCGTAAGAATTTTACCCTCGTGCGCCTACAGAAGTTTCACTTCAAAAATATGTTAAAAGAAAAGAAATCTTTCCATGATTCTGTTTATAATAAGCTCCGAGCTCTGGAATTTTTTACTACTTCTTTATATCGCACTTGCAAGAGTATAAAAGTACATTTATGGAGAAGGCTTAGAAAAGGCTTAAATTTATTGAAATACGTATAATTAAATTCGAAGTAAAATAACGTATATTTCGGCGTCTTTAATAGACGTGACCCCTGCCTTAATTTTATAGCAATAACTATTTTGAGAACAGTGTTATTTTAATATAAAAGACTAATGTATATAAAAGAATATGAATAATGTATCTTTACTGATAATGCCTAGCTGTTGCCCCATGATGTTGGATAGTAATAATAAGTATACGTAACGTATATTTGCATTTATTGTATGTGAGGGTATAAGTACATACAGGGTATATATATTGTGAAAAATCAGTAAATATGTAGGAAAAAAATTGCCATATAATGTTTTCCACATAGATTTAAATATAAATGTATGCCATCTTTAATATTTCAAGCAGGTCTTATGAAACAATATAAAACATTTAAAAAACTATGCTGCGTCCCAATACTCTCCACAATAACTTCGTTATTGTATAAGATAGGACTTAAAAACATTATATTAAATTACGAATATAAAGAAAAAACGGTGAAACTTAACAAGGAAAAAGAGTACAGGTCTTTTTCCTTGTTAAGTTTCATAAATATATGTATTAATATTGATTTTAATTTTATTTATATTCTTATGAATCTTTATGATTCATAGTTCTGAATGAAATGACAACTGCTTCCGACGAAGGCATAACAAAATAAAAAGCTTTTTTATATCAATATATTCTTAATTATATTCGCTGAAAAAGCAAAAAGTGTGAAATATACAATTTTTAGACCATTAGGGAGAAAAAGGTTCAGAAATCATTTTCTGGGATGAGCATACACATTTTTAATAAGATACCTCAATCAGTTTTGGATTTATTTATTGCTGACAGCTTAGCTTAGTCACTGTGATCTCACCTGATGGTACGTGATGATACAGTCTAAGATGGAAGCGCGCTAATCTGGTAAGAGGCGATATACGCGTTGTGGTTTTTACGCAACATCGTACCGGAACACAAATCTCTTTGTTTGGCGGTACGTCTTTGCTGGTAGGGATTTGCCTTCACATAATATTAATAAATATGTCAAATAAATCGACTGACAGAAGGCGTGTTATAATGTTGAAGATTATTTAACCAATAAAAATGCTAAGACTCGACTCCAGTTGCACACGGAAGCAAATTATTATACATTTATTATAGATTTGTTATCAACGGACAGACTACTGATTCTTCAAAAGTGCTTTTTGAGCCTACTTGAATAAAGAATATTTTGTTTTTGATTATTTGATTTTTAAATTTTTTTTATTAAGCCGAATGTCAACCACTTCTGATAGTAAAGCTAACTATATTTTTATATTTTCTTTCTTATTTTAAGACATCTTTTGAAGTTCTGAATTAAAATAAAGTATAAGAGTTTGTCAGGAATAACACGATAAAGGGTACTAATAATTATTAATTTTAACTATTTTTTTGAAAATTATTAAAAAAATAAATAAATAGGATTTTCATAATAAAAGGTCGATATCCAAACTAAAATATTCTTTACTTCCAGTAAACTCTTTTTGTCAATGACTCTACCACCGGTTCACAACCTACAAACTAGATGGAGAAGAATCCGGCAAGAAACTCCACAGTCTTTTACTCTTTTTTCTGTATCCATATTGTATTTAATATAAATTACAGTAAAATACATAATCAACATCCATTATCATTAAATATAAAACAAATATCATACAATTATCATTATTACATGTTAAAAAGACATCAGTTTTAATTTAAAGAAATACACGTAGCTTTGTATCGCAGAGCAGCCCTTTTTATGACACAACTAACTTAAAATACAATAATTTGTAGCCAACGTTGATTAAAAACTCCCCTCTCGACTAACATTTAGGACTATTTATACATATATCGTTAATGAGGCCATTAGCATAAACCACCAATGGCAGCGTTTGGCGGCAAATATATTTACCATACCCAGTAGTACCCAATACCGTTAGTATTTAATAGTTACAATTAATATAATTTAAGTAATTCTAATCATTTATGAAATATTACAAATATTATATCGCAAATTGGCATCATTTGCAATGTTCACAAAGTCACCAATCGGAATCAACATTTGTGATGTTTCAAGGTCATCGTTTTCTAAGAATACGATTTAGTCAAATGACGAACTGTACCCTTTATTTAAAATATTATTTTAATTAAATTATTTTGTATATACTAACAAGTTCGTGTATGTTTGTATATGTGTAATCTGTAGATAAAATTTTTATATTTTATCATTGGCCAATGTTTTTAACCAGGCATATAATTCTGTGTGTTTGTGTCTTCGTTAGTTTACCAATATGCAAATTTTTTTGTTATCTGTCATTTCTCTAGAAAACGTGTCACTTTTTCATCGCAAGTGAAAATTATTAGTTAGACATTTAACGTGTGTGTATGTGTCGTCGTTAGTTTAGTAGATATGCTAATTTTCACGATATCTATAATTTCTCTAGAAAAGATCGAATATTGGACTAAATACGAGACGTTTTTTGGACGAACCTTCTGACATCTCTTTATAAAGTAATTTGTAAAGGTTTTTGATGAAAAAATAACAAGGACGTCATGTATCCTTGTATAAGTACCAGACGACAGAGCTCAGAGCAACTGTCACGCGTGAGATAATCTTTCAAAAGCGAAAAGCGTGCCCTCAAAACGACTTACCGATCCCCCGGCTCCACCTACCAAGCTCACATGATAATGCCGAAAGTAATTTTTTATATTAAATCTTTCAAACATAAAAGAGAGATTTTCCGGGCACGTCTTACTCTCGCTCGGCAAATGCGCCGCATAAATTAGTTTTTCCGGAGATTGTTTGTCTAGTGGATGCCTTTTTATTTATATTGCGTTAACATTTATGAGTTTTTCGACGTGCGCTTGTTGGTCTAGTGGAAAACGTTTGTTTGGTTATTCAACAGCTACGTACCCGCGATATGAGAATTTAATGCATTTTTGACGAAATTTTTACAGTTGACTGTTCACCGTTGTTTTTTACAGTGAAAGTAATTTTATTTATACAATAGCTGCTCACTACGATGTCATTCGCGTCGTCCCTAATCTTACATGAATATGGGTGTCTTTTTAAACTGAGCCTCTATATCGTGAAATCGTGATGAATCAGTGATCATTATTTCTTCCGTATTGTATCCAGAGAGAAATAAATATGTGAAAGAAATAACGCTTTCTATGTTAAAACAGTAACCCCACCTAGATTATCCCTTAATATAAACTTTATAATAGTAAGTATGCAACGAATTAATATTTGAGTATTCATAATTTCTACGTATTTTTCAGTTTATTAGAGTTATGAATGAATAAAGGAGACTGACAAAAACGATATCTTTGGAATTCAAAAGGATTAAAAAAAGTATTTCTAATTTAATTATATTAACTATGTTTCGAAATTATGAAATACTACTCGTACATCCGAAGCCTCCTTCAGCGACATTACGGATTCACAGAAGGTAGCGACTGCCCTCCAGCCCGTCTCGTTAGCAAGCATTGCGCCAACTATGCTCACCAACGAGAGGTTCCCTCCAATCAGCGACACCAAGACGTGTCGCTGAGGTCCCCATGCGGAACACTCTGCCATTGTGTGATGCGCCGAGTCTGTGGCAGCACCACACTCGTGGCAGGCGGCCGATTCCTCACAGCCGACAACCTGATGCAGGTATTTACCAAAACAACCGTGTCCGGTTAACACCTGCACCAGTCTGTAAGAGAGCGATCCGTGCCCTCTGGCTAACCATTTCTCCAGGAAGGGACGGATCGCCTCCACAATGGCTACACCCGCATTTGGGGATCCGAGATCGTCCTTCCACCGTTCGATTAAGGCGTTATCCGAGTGGGCCCATGACTGAGCCTCGCCACTATCAGGTACCTCACCCCTAGTTCTTCCAGCCGCTCTGCACTGATAGGCGGCTGCAAGAACTTCCGCCCGTAGCTCCCATGGGGGATCGCCTGCCAGGAGTGTTGCCGCTGTCCACGATACTGTACGGTATCCCCGTATCGCTCTGACTGCTATAACCCTTTGCGCACTCCGTAAGAGGGATTTATTCGGAGTTGTCAAAGCGCCAGCCCACACAGGTGCACCGTACAATGCCATACTTCTAATAACTCCGGCATATAGCCTTCTGCAGGGCGATTCTGGTCCCCCTATATTAGGCAACAAACGCCCCAAAGCAGCAGCTGCGTTAATGAGCCGAGGTGTGATCCAGGTGAAATGCGCTCGGAATCCCCATCGGCCATCAAGTACAAGACCCAGGTACTTCATCTGGGTCTTCACTTCCACCATCCCACCCCTCAAATTTAGCACTGCCCCCCGCGGACGCCCTCTCCGTGGGCCATGAAACAAAAGGGCTTCTGTTTTGGTAGTGGACACCTCTAAACCCAAACTTCTGATTCTGTCCACCACCAAATCCGTCCCAACTTCGGCAAGCAGGGCCGCTTCTCCGAAGTTCTTCCCTCGTGCCATAACGAGAGTGTCGTCAGCATAACAAAGCACCTTCATGCCAGGAAGGAGCGGGCACCGCAGAATCCAGTCGAAACCCACGTTCCACAATACAGGTCCCAACACTGACCCCTGCGGTACACCGCGGCCAACACGATGCCGGTACAGACGGCCACCACTCTCCCACAGGACCTCTCTGTCTTGGAGGTACGCTATTAACAGTCTCATGAGGTATGGAGGCACCCTATGGTATTGTAGTGCCTCCAACAATGTTTCGTGAGGGAGACTGTTAAAAGCGTTCTCTATATCAAGCGACACCGCCAATACTACTTCTCCGTTGCCAGTCGCTTCCGTTGTCAGACGTCGCAAAGCTTCCAAGGCATCAATGGTGGAACGACCCCTCCGAAATCCATACTGGGACCCTGACAGACCGGGCCCATTTTCTTCCAGGTGTTGAATGAGGCGGGTAGCGAGAATCTTCTCGAAGACTTTGCCCACCTCATTCAGAAGGGTGATAGGTCTGTATGCGTAAGAGGAATCTGATGGGCGGCCACTCTTCCGAACAAGACACAATTTTCCTACTTTCCAAGCCCTCGGGAACTGACCAACAACAAGACACTCGTTGAAAAGTTGCCGAAGCCAGTCATGCAGGTACTCCAAAGCAAGGTACAAAACCTTGCCTGGAATACCATCAGGCCCGGGCGCGGTCTTTCTGGACCGCAGGCGCTTGCGGATCAGGTCCATCTCTCCATCTGTAATGGCTGGGTGTTCAGATATATCCGTAACACACCCTGCAGGAGGAGCCATATTCGGGGGGACAAAATTCCTCAGACAGCTCGGAAATAATTCCGCCACAAGTTGTTGTAAAAAAAGCGGCTGTAAGGTATCCGTGATAGGAGCACCCCTGGAGAACAACTTCTTTCGCGCCACTATGTAAGGGCGACCCCAAGGATCCCGGTTGAGATCCTGAAGCATTTCCTTCCATGCTCCCGACTTCGCAAGTCTAATAGCATGCTGGAGATTCTGCTTCGCCAAGCGATACGCGACTCGTAACCGGATTTCCACCTCCTCATCCCAGTTACCATTTCGACGGCCCCTTCGTCGACGATATCTCACGTATAATCGACGTTCCCTGTGGCACGTGACTCGTAAGTCCGCCAAGTCTTGAGACCACCAGTAGACTTGGCGACGAGATGATCGACGACGTAATCTCGGCATGGACGCCTCGCAGATTTCTGCCAAGGATAGGCGGAGGTGGTCAGCTTTTACTTCCACGTCGGGCCCTTGGAGAACAGGTGAAGCCCATCGCTGCACGATAGCTGCTTCTGCAGCCAACTCCCTATTTAACTTTCTTAGGCACCAACGTGGAAACTGACTCGAGGTTCTGGAGACATTCACCGAATTTGGGGTTGTGGAGGCTATCTCAAACCGAACATATCGATGGTCTGAGAGAGTCTCCACACCCTCCTCTACTCTCCAGTTGCTTATCCTGCCCACGATATCGTGGGTCGCAAAAGAAAGGTCCACTATAGATCCTCCATTGTGCCGGACACAAGTGTATGTATTTCCCCTATTGAGTAGAGACAAGCCAGAGAGTAATGCCCAGATCTGGACTATCCGACCCCTTTGGTTTGTAGTGGCGTTACCCCACGCCTGCGATTTTGCGTTAAAGTCACCTAACACAATGAAACGTCCCGGAGACCTAGCACGAATCGCAGCTCCAACGGAGTCTAGGAAAGCCTCAAATTCCGCCGGGGGGCGGTTAGGAGAAAAATACAATCCTATAATAGTGTAGTCACCCCATCCCACCACTACGAATCCAGACCTCCGTTCCAGAACTCTCAAGGGTTCTTTGGCACCCGCCCTAACTACCACTGCTACAGAGTCATCTAAGTCCCCAATCCAGTGCTCATTGGGGACATAATACGGCTCACAGGCTACCGTCAAATTTATGTTCCACTCCGCCATGGACTGCATCATCAGATCCTGAGCCCCGGCGCAGTGATTCAAATTTGTCTGAAGAATACTGAACTGTCCTCTATTCATTGCATTTCAGTATCTCCCCCCGAATAACCCGCCATATTAGGGTCAGTGCCTTGCACTGACTCGCCTACCTTTTTGGGAGGGTTGCACCCATTCCCACCCATTATGTGGTCACAAGGCCGTCCCGCATCTGAGCACACAGCACATCGAATGGTGCCTGTACATGAAGGCATCTTATGGCCCGACTGGCCGCACCTAAAGCACAGAATGCCCCGATCTATTGGCGATGTACAAACGGGTCTAGTGTGCCCGAGGTGCATGCATTTAAAACACCGGAGAGGTCTCTGATCCAAAAGTTGAATACTGGCAGAGCTCCATCCAACCAAGAGTCGACCCGCATCCAACAAGGATTTGGCCACCCCAACTGGGCATCGCAGCACTGCCGTTCCCATTCCTTTCGCAACCCGACGCACTTCACCCACCCGTATACACTGGATAGGGCACTTCCCTTTAAGTGCTACTGCAGCGGCAATTTTTTGCGATGTAGCTGCATCATCTAGACCTGCGATCTTTAACTCTGCGGATTTAAATGGACGGACGACTTCAGCCACTCCGTCTAAAGCCACCCTTAATTTAGTCGCTAGGGCATCCGCCTGCTCGGCTGTCTGCTCCTCTGGGAGTTCCAGTAGCCTGGCCCCAGATTCTGAGCAGCGTATTTTAAGTCCCGCTCCTATACCCAGTTCTTGGAGATTAATTGCCTGCTCCGCACTCTCCATTACCTGGGTATAAGTGACCCCCTTCTGAATAGCTTCAGGATGCAGCGTAACTATAATGGCTGCAGTCTTTGGTTCTACTAATTTAGGCTTGTTATTCAAGGACTGCGACCTATTTGAAGTGTTGGTCACCTGACAAGCTGTGGTTCCCGCTTGAGGAGAACATAATTTTTGTCTTTTCTTTAATTATTTCCATGGAAAGTACTTTTGAAGTCGCCGTACACAGTTAAATAAAATAAAATAATTTTTTTAAGAACTTCCAGAGATTGTCTTCGTTACAGCAGCTGGTCAGTAATTAATTAAAAGCTCAGGTCGTGCCATTATGGGTTTTATGCTAATAGGTAGCGGCTAATATAGCAGCCTTCAAAGGGTTGCACGGGGGTGATACATTAAATTTCAACGAAGCGTGCCAGCTTATATCATACCTATTATTACGATAAAGCTATGTAAATATGATTAAGTATCAGCGATAAGTTTGCCTATATTATTTATATTTACCACTTTTGTATTGAGATATAAGTTTTTATCTCTTTTAACTGTTTCATGTATGTGCTATCGAATATATCTACCTTAGAAGTTTCTTGAAAGAGATCACTTTTTGAAATAGATCGATTTTATAAATAATTTTAATTGAAACATTTATATACTGAAATGTTTTCTTGTATATTTTTTGTAAAATAAAGATACACGAATCTCTTTTGCAAATGAACCATTGAAAGTCACTACTTAAATTTTGGGGACAACAACTTTAGACAGAGATTAGCCATCCTCATTATTTATCCATTTTCATAGAGAAAAATCGGAAAAAAGTACACTTTGAAAGATGGCAATGTAAACATGGCATCGGTTAACCAACTTAAGGCATATATTTAGATTTTCTTATTTGTTCAACATGAAATTAGGTTTTATACGAATTGAGTACACCACTGATTTTGCAACTTCGGAATTTATGCAGATAATATCTGAAATAATATTTGAAAATAAGTGTTACAGTTTCCACCTTAAGATGCGGCAACTTGAACGGCCGCTGAATATGCTCTATAAAATATATAAGTTATTTCTACCTATGGTATCAGATTTTGAAACCATCCAAGGGCAGTGTCTCCAACTGGAACATGCGTAAATGGTTTTAGACTAATAAATTCACTCACTCATCATGAAATGTCAAAAACTATTCACGATTGGCGTGAAGCTAAACAAAGTGAGTTCTTTTGCTATGTTTTTTAAAGGGCACAAAAAAAATGAGATCTTAAGATCTTTTAAGGAACATAAGATCACAGAAAACAGATCAAATTGAAGAGAACTAGTGACAATTATCAGTATGCAGAATTGGGAGGTGGTAAAGTAAGTAGCAGCCCATTAAGGTCCCACTGCTGGGCACAGGCCTCCTCTTACCCACTCCCACTGCGGATTGGCAGGCGTAGTACACAAGTGGGCTCTCTATTCCTTCACTATCATAGTCCGATGTGACGGGAATCCGACACGACCGGAGAGAGATCAGGCACAGGATCGACGGCTTAACGTGCTCTCCGAGGCACGGGGGTGGATCACACCGCCAACTTCCCAACTTCGGGCAAATATTGAGAAAATCTTAATAGAAAACTCAATATAGATTTTTTAAGTGGCCCCACCCACGGGACTCGAACCCAGGACGTCATGTTTGTAGTCGAACATGTTAACCACTAGACCAATGAGGCAGCGAGAGGTGGTGCTAAGGTAAAATTATTAACGTATTCCATATTAAAAATCTACTAGGCTAAATAGAATAGCAACTCAGGTCAGCTATTTGTGTCACTAAAATAGAAAAGTAAGAGAAAGCTGAAGAATATATATGCTTAATTTATTCATCGTTCTAAAGCTTATATTTGATTTTACTACTGAGAACGGTACCTACATATGTAATGACCGCTCACGACTCGAACATTTGTTAGTTATATTAAAATGAAATTAGTTCTGGCCATTGAAATGCCGACGTATTCAAATTAAAGCGGGGGTATCTTTAGTGGTTATTGAGTGCATAGTCATAACCCTGTTAAGGGTGTTTGCAAGCTTATATGAAAAATGAGCTTTTTTAGGATTAATTGTAGTCTCAACAAACAATGATATAAGCATGTATAAAAGTGCGGTATACTGGTAAGAGGTAATTTATCTCTTATGGTTTCTACACGGTATCGTACCAAAGAAACAATTTTTCCTCGGTGCCACCTCATTGGTTGTAAGGTTTTACCCTCCCTCTACAATTCTCCAGTTAGTCTAGACTAAGATGAAATAGAAAATGCAATTTCTCAAATTTGTCCTATCAGAAATCGAACCTGGATTTTTTTTTGATGATTTGATGATTAGGAAATATATATAATAAAATCATTTACTTATTACAATATTTACAAGTTATAATCTTGGAGCATTGTATTCCGATTATTTGACGGCCTCACTGGCGCAGTGGTGCGAGTATTCGCTTTGCTAGCGGAGGTCCCGGGTTCGATCCCCGGTAGGACGAATTTAGAAAATTGTATTTTCTAATTTGTCTGAGTCTGGACTGGTGGGAGGCTTCGGCCGTGGCTAGTTACCACCCTACTAGCAAAAACGTACTGCCAAACAAAGAGATTTGTGTTCCGGTACGATGCTGTGTAGAAACCGTAAGAGGTATATCACCTCTTAACAGATTAGCGCGCTTCCATCTTAGACTGTATCATCACTTACCATCAGGTGAGATCACAGTCAAGTGCTAATCTGTCAGCAATAAAAAAAAATATTATTTTAAATTAATTGCACTTATACTCTAAATTTACTATTCCAAGTGTTAGACTATAGATGGTTGGGTGACAACACGGATAGCTCTGAAAGGTTAGGAGTTATTGAATAATATAGTGGCAACACTTAAAAATACCAAAAACAATGTGTAATATTACAAAATTTTACGCAATACGAGGTAACATTAACGAATGGAACAATTTTGCTAATACAGTCTTTCGAGATGACTGGTGGAGTAGTTGTTTTAAGAGAAGTAATGTTAAATTTTATGAAATAAATGAAGTAATTATTAGTATAGTGCAAGTTAAGTATATTTATATAGTGAAGAGAATAAAAGTTGTTAGTTAATGTGAGTTGGTATTTTTATTGCGAATGTTCAGATGGATATGTACAGCAACAAAATTCGATAAGATTAGGAATGAGTGTGTAGTGAGTGATAGAGGAAGTGTGAAAGTAGCCCCAGTGACCGAGAAGTTAAGGAGTAGAAGGCTATCCTGGTATGGACATGTCATGGGAAAGGAAGATAGCCATGTACGCAAGAGGGCCCTAAATTTGATGGTAAGTGGCAGGGCCGGGAGAAGGCCAACAAAAAAAGTGTGGATAAACTGTATGAAGGAGGATGTGTGTGTGAATGTAGAAATGACAGAGGATATAGTGAAGTGGTGAAAAGAAATGTACTGTGCCGACCCCACCTAGTGGGAAAAGAACAAGAGTGACAAAGTAATGTAATTTTTGTGAAAGTATCGTTTCATTTGGCTATACTAACATGTTGGAGCGTAATGCTAATAAAACTGCTTTTAAAAATATGTTTTTATTTCATTGGGATCGTCCCATCATCAAAAGTGGCATTGGTACTATCTATCATTGCCTTTCTTCGTTTTTGGAAGCGTCCTTCTAACACCTTGCATATTAATATTTAACGGTGTATCAAAAACCTGTTATTATTATTTCAAATTTGTAAATAATATATAGTGTTTGCGGGTGCCCTAGTACTGCAGAAGCGGTCGGGCGGGGTAGGTACGCGTGCGAGTTAAATTGAGCACCGCCCAGATCGCAGACTCTCATTTCCTCCATCCACCATTGTACGCTACTCACAATACAAAACATTTTTTTTACGAATTTCGACAAAAAGTGCTTTGAATTTTTCCAATCTTCGCCTGTATTCAGATTGTAAAAGCTTAATGTCTCGCCCGAATGGCCTATGAGGGTCTTTGTAAGTACAAATTCTTATATGGATAGTTAATTATTGATGTTGTCTGATTGTCTCGCTGGTCAATGTGTAACAGTCAAGGGCTGCCTTATTGGTCTAAAGGTTAGCATGATTGTCTACAGACACGAGATTCTGGGTTCGAGTCCCAGGTCGGGCTAATTCAAAATTCGATTAATAAATTCTAAATATTTGCCTGAAGTTGAAAAGATGGCGATGTGATGCACCCCCGTGCCTCGGAGAGCAAGTTAAGTCGGTAATATCCCTTCGGCCACTTCGGATTCCCGTCACATGGGACTAAGAGAGTGAAGGAATAGCGAATGCACTTGTGTACTATTCCTGCCAACGCACAGTGAAACAGCGTTGAGCTCTATCCTCCAAAAACTCTCTCTTCTATGAGTATGGAGCCCTGTGCGTTGTTATAGAAAATTTATAGGACATAGGACATATGTGAGTTATAACAATTTGCTAATTTACCTCTATAAGTAGTAATATTGCCCGAAAGAGAAAGATTTATAGCAAAAAAATGTAAAATCTTTATTAAGATTAAATCAACCATGTTTACAACTAACAGTTAACTATTTTTAACATATTAAAAAATTCTGCAAAAGTCTACCTGAATTAAAACACAATTTACTACGATTCTGTCTCCGAAAATAAATAAGAAATAGTGCTTAACTATATTAAATAGCAGCCTATTCTTATCTCACTACTTGGCATAGGCCTCTAGTCATAGAAACAACAGTTTTTTTCGCTGGGAAATGCTTTATAGATGCCGGATGAAGTATAAATTTACGTCCTGAAATGTGGCACTCGCTGGTTGTACCAGGATACCCACCAAAACCCAGCGGAACTGTCTTCATACAGGTGTTGCAGTCCTGATGTCCGCTGATGCGTTCAGCTCTGGCACTCCAATTCAATCCAATTAGAGGGAAAGCAGGCGAGCAAATTTGCGCCCCCTGACGCTTTTCTCCTCGGGAGAAAGAAAGTAGCTTTTTCCATAAGCTCCATTTGCCTATTTAGTGCCTCCTTATTCAGGATGACAACCGCGCAGAAGGACACTCCCAAGCAGCGATGTCAAGATGTGACGCTGGGGTCACCAAGCCTGGCAATTTGGTATTGTGTAAGGGTATTACTTTATATATATGAGGGTAATGGTTTCTACGTAGTCTTTTGCTTAGCGGCACGTTTATGCTGGTAGAAAGGTAACTAACCATGGCTGAAGCTTCCCACCCACCCAGTCCTACCAGTCCAGACTCAGAATTATTATTAATTAGAAACCATAATTTCCTAAAAAAAAATCGGATGGTAAGTGACAGTCTGAGATAGAAATTTTCTATCCTGATAAAAGATATTTGACAGGATTTTGCTAAAAGGATGGTCACTAGTCACGATTGTAGAGTCCAGGAATAAACAAAATAGAAAATAGAATTTCTAAAGTTTGTCCAGCCGGGAATAGAGCTGCAGGCTAAAAATAAAGCGAGCACTCGCACCATTTCACCAGGGAGGCTGCCAAAACGAAATATGCCTCGTTTTATTACTTTTACAATATAAATTAAAGATACTCTTGGTACAACTAGAACTTTACACATTGATAAAAGTTAAAAGCTTAGCTAAAAGTGTAATCACACAACTTTGAAATTTTTAAGTACCTCTAAGTAAGACACGACTCTGTTTTAATTTTATCGTTGCGTTAATAAGAAGGTAACTCTTTAAGAACAAACATTAGTCATTTTAAGTTCCAGATTTGCGTTAGAAATTACCGTATTATACTAATTAATTGTCTTAAGTATGAAGTTAATGGCCGATGTGTATTTAGAGATTAGAAATCTTTGTTTTTACCTCCTTGGAAACGGGTAATATTAAACTATAGATAAAGTAATAAAAAGAATTGCTTTATTCAATTACACTACTGTTTGTTCACGTTAAGAATGTAGTGAGTCATCATTGTAGCCCCGTCCCCTAACCAATCAAATCTTTTTAAATTACAAGGTCTAGATCACAGCGACCAGTTGAAGAATTGGTTTTGACTGGTTAGAGAGCGGGGCTAGAATGTCATCATTCTCATTGCTTTCTTAACGCGAACAAAGTGTAACTAAATGACTAAAAATTATATACGAGAGAAAATATTGCATTTATTTTATAATTTTTTTATATTGTTTACGTTTGAATTACTATGCCGAGTGAATCAGAATTAAAAAATGGTATCAAGACTTTATGATAAATTCTTCAATCTTTCTTTTTTTTATCAACTGTTGTGTTTTTTATAATTTTATTAACGTTGTGGCGTCACCGAGGTCACAGCTGAAGAGCGTCATATGTGCTACAAGACATGACAATAGTTGAGCTGTAAACCTTTTCCAGGTGGTGTTACATACAGTAATGCAAAGCTAGGTTAAGAATACTGTTTGACGCACCGTTACAGAATAAACGTTCCTTTCTTTCTTTTAGTGCGTCTTCATTGTAAATCTATATATATTTAGGCGCTTTATTCGAAACTATTGAACTTGGGTCCTGTTGCATCAGAGACGCTCACTAAGAACGGATCTTACACACATATTCAAACCGAGATCATTTTTATAAAGGTAAGTACATTTCGTAATTATATATAATGCATCAATTAAATACAATAAGCACTTTTTTGTCTAAACTTATTTATATGTTACAAATTTAGCCCAGGCGAATCAGGATTTCATTTGACATTTATTTGTTAAAAGTCATTTTTCTTTGGGAATCGTCAGGGGTGATCTCCGGCTTAGCTTAGCTTAACTTTTGGTTTTCGGGATCCTTAATATTTATTAAATAATTCGCTTATTTTCGACTTCACGCGAAAAATAGTAATAGTAAAAGTTGTTGGGAATTAAATCTTCTATAATTTTAGTTCTTATCAATTTTTACTTAATCAATATTTTTGGAGTTAGGCCTGAAAAAGGTGATCAGTTTTTATTTTACAGATAAAATGTGCATATCATCCTATTTATCTGACGATATCCTATGACTGCCTCATTGATCTAGTGGTTAGCATGTTCGAGTACATACATGAGGTTCTGGGTTCGAGACCCGGGTCGGGCCAGTTCGAAATCGATATTGAGTTTTCTATTAAGATTTTCTCAATATTTGCCTGAAATTGGGAAAAATTTGGTGGTATCATCCACCGCCTGATCTCTCTCCGCTCGTGTCGGATTGCCGTCACGTCGGACTATGAGAGTGAAGGAATAGAGAGTACACTTATGTACTATGCCTGCCAATCCGCAGTAGAGCAGCGTGGTGGGTTTATGCTCTAAAAACCCTCTCTCATATGAGTGAGGAGGCCTGTGCCCAGCAGTGGAACGTTAGTGGGCTGCTACTTACCTTTTTTACATTTATCCTATTCTAATACATATAAATAAACATATTAATTTATATACACTCTAAGGCTCTAATCATAGCAATCAAAAGCATCCTTCATTTTCTTAAAGTAGGTTGCTTGGAAGTAATAATAATTATAGTAACTTTGCAGTAACTTTGCTATATTTATTACGGGCAATAAAGTGTTTTGTATTGTATTTTAAAAAGGTAACAATGAAAATCTCTTACGGACGTTATATTTTAACTTTACTGTTGGATTATATATTAAAAATTTTAAAGTTTAACAAATTTTACATGAATGCAGACAGGTAAGTGAGCCGTTAAGCATAATTTATTCTCTCCGTAGTCGATAGTAAAGTTTGACAGCATTCGATAATTACTTCTGGGAGTCTCGCAGTGTGGTTCCGTAGTAGCGCGAATTTATAGCCCCGTTTAATTTTGCTTGCGACGTGCTTTTAAAGCTATATTTATGATGTAAATTATTACATTATCCAACTATTAGTATTATTACTTATTATTATTATTTTTTTAACAACGTTAAATATTAAAACTACCTAACCTTCAAACGAGTTAGCCTTAGGAACCTTAAAAAACGTGACGCTAATCACGTGTTTCATCCATCAAACTATTAAGTAGTAAAACAACTCCTTTCAAATTTCAAATGGATAGCTTTGTCACGAACTATGAAAGTATATACGGTTGTATATAGAAAACACATTTTTTTTTTCAATTTCAGTGTGTCTGTTTGTTCCAGTTAATCTCAAAAACGGCTGAACGGAAGCAATATATGGCGCTATACTTTAGAAGTTGCTTGGATAAGCTAATTAAACATATATTCAAAATTTACTTTTCTTGTACTACTTGATGTAAGTAAGAGAGATGAAGGCCGAAAAGGTTCCAGAAATTATTTGTTGGGTTCGTAATCAATCTGACATGTAAAACACTTATACACTTATGAATGAAAGTCAGACTTGCAGTTTTTGAGTTTATTGCGTACAGGCAGACTCACGGTCTCGCTTGCGCTGTGATGTGAGTACTCGCTTTGCTAGCAATGGTTCATTCTCCGGTAGGGCGAATTTAGAAAATTGAATATAATATTGAAAATAAATACCGTTAATTATCATGTTCCAATGTGTAATATATTGCTTCTGTGACCAAATGGAATCAAGTCCAAACATTTTTATCGCTTAAATAATCTTCAACATTATAACATGCCTCCTGTATAAATATGTCTGTGACATATTTCTTAAAAGTATTCGGAGGCAAATCTAAAACCGATTGCGGTATCTTATTAAAAATGCGTATGCTCAACCCAACAAATGATTTCTGAATCTTTTTCACTCCAAAACAACGAATTATAATTTTTTTTATTTCTTGTATTAAAATTGCGTAGTTTACTTTTTTTGCTTTATTAGTGAATATTATTATTACGATTATATAACATATTATTCAATATATATTGCGACGATACTGTGAGAATTGATGTTTCTTTGAATTTATCTCTTACAGAAGTATTAGATCCTAATTGATATATGGCACCTAATTTACAAAAAACATAGTTTCAATGTCCGCCGACTTTCTCCATAACAGTATGTCGTAATACATAATGCTATTAAAATAAGCGAAATATACCATTTTAGCAGTCTTAAATTCGGTGTTTTGTTTAATTTTTCTAACAGTAAATGCAGCAGAACGGAGTTTACTCGCCAGAGTCCTAATATGGGCACTCCACTGAAACCCCGAGTCTAAGAATACTGTAGACTTAGGAAGTAAATTGCCTCTTACCAGACCACCTTAGACTTTATCATAGTCAAGCGCTAATTTATTAGCAATACAAAGAGTTGTACGGGCGCCCCGTTGGTCTTTCTTTTACAATATCTATATATATAAAAGAGATATCCAAGTATATATTGACTCATCACGATATCTCTGGAACCATAAGGCGTAGAGACTTGAAATTTGGTAGGAATATTCCTTCTGCCAAGTAAAGCTCAGTTAAGAACGGATTTTACGAAATTCCACCTGCAAGGGGGTTTGCGGGGGTGTTCACTATTGACTCATCACGATATCTCTGGAACCATAAGGAGTCGAGACTTGAAATTTGGTAGGAGTATTCCTTTTGCCCAGTAGAGGTCAGCTAAGAACGGATTTTACGAAATTTCACCCGCAAGGGGGGATGCAGGGGTATTAACTATTGACTAATCACGATATCTTTGGAACCATAAGGCGTAGAGACTTGAAACTTGGTAGGAATGTTCCTTTTGTCTTAATTAATGAAAATGCTACCCAAAGCACATCCACGCAGACGAAGTTGCGGGTTCAGCTAGTACAGTATATAAGGATTACACATGAAAGAACTTCAATTTCTTGAAGGGATTCAACTAAGTACATTACATTACTATACAATACTTCTACGAACCACACAAAGGCGAGATTTATTTATTGTCTGGGATCCATCGAGATACCAATTAATCTCTGCGGTACAGACTGCACTCGTATATCAAAAGCGTTCGTGCACTAAGTTGAAACGCAATAACTTAGTTTAAAAGATACGAGAGAAACTGCTGCATTTAACTACATTGGAAAAATTTACTGCTCTATCATTTGTAAGGATTGAGTTTGACTAACAGTAGCAACCTCTTTTGCGAACTGTAATGTCTTGCAAAACTTTTTCTTCAACATTCTACCGAAACAGGCTTATTTTTAACCGACTTTAAAAAACGAGGACGTTATCAATATGTCTGTATTTGTTATGTTTGTTATCTCATATCATCTGACCGGATGAACCGTTCTTGATGATTCTTTATTTTTATGAACAGCATTGCTTGTGGTAGGGTCCCATATTTTAGACCAGTTCTGATGATGGCATTCATTAGAAAACCGTATAAGTCTTAAATTGGCATTAAGCTTGTGCGCGACAAATGTATATGACAGTCAAGATCACGCCAACCGATTTCGACGATTCGTTTTTTATTGGAAAGGATATATTTCAAGAGTTAATTATTGATAGTTTGGTTAGATTTTGGTCATGGGACCTCTGATAAAGTAACGGAACTCTTCGATTTTTAGGAATGATCCTCGGCAGAATCATTAATAGGCTATCCAGATATTTGAGTCACCTACCGTAGCGTTGGTATGGTCAAGTGATTGTTGTAGTAAAATATGATGATCAACGGAACTTCTCAACAGCTTACAGTAAGGGTGCGGTTTGTGGCAGAATATGTAACTGTCTGTAATCAAATGGCAATGAGCATACGTTCGTTACTACATTTCAATATTTATAAGGTGTATTATGTGTGAAGCGGTGGTATAAGAATCAATTCCGGGTGTCTAAATTTCTCTTTGTAAAGTTTTTTCATTTAAACGGTGCCGTCTCATCAGAGCAACTTTTCAAGGTGTACCTATAATCACACAATTTTTTTAGTTTACTTCAGTTTCACTAAAAATACAAAATAAAATAAAATATTTATCAAAAAAAGAACCGCCTTCAAAACAAACTCTTACAAATATATTATAAAATAAATAAAAAGCCTTTATTGTTGACCTTAGGTTAAATTTACAATATTGTACCTATATCTATTTAGGTAACCTAATAACTANCTTCTCATTGTAAAGTTTTTCCATTTAAACGGTGCCGTCTCATCAGAGCAAGACGTTTCAAGGTGTACCTATAATCACACAATTTTTTTAGTTTACTTCAGTTTCACTAAAAATACAAAATAAAATAAAATATTTATCAAAAAAAGAACCGCCTTCAAAACAAACTCTTACAAATATATTAATATGCTCTAAATAGTAAAAAATAATTACGTATTCTTTTTTTTTGGAGTCTGTTCGAAAGGCGGTTCTTTTTATGTTAAAATTTTTATTTATAAAGCAGTCATTGGAAATATTACGTGCAAGAAAAGTGTAGAAAATTCCTACTTAATTAAGAATTATTCAATTTCAACGATATATATATATATATATATATATACAAATAATATACTTTATTGAACGTAAGGGAATACAATTAATAATAAAGTATAAGATACTTCTAGTGTGCAGTTGGCCGGTCTTGTCGTTAATTAAACTACCTCTTCTAGACACGACTCTTATAGAAAGTTGAAAGAAAAGTAGGCTATGAGGTAGGCAGAGTTAAATATACTTTATTACATACAGGCACACAAACGCTCTCCCATACCTATATATATTGAGTGGAAGCGCAATTTTTTTGTTTAACATTCCTAATATTATAAATGCGAAAGATGTCTGTCTGTCGTGCTTTCACGACCAAACACGGAACCGAAATTAAATTTGGTATACAGATAATCAAGATAGATAGATAGAATACTCTTTATTCTACACCACAAACATGAAACAAATAACAATGAAACAAAACCAAGACAATATTACAATTAGACCACCTTATCGCTTATTAGCGATTTCTGCCAGGCAACCTTAGGGTTAAAGAGACAATGTGAGGTAAATAGGGTAGGTGGTGTCCCTTATTATATAAATACATACATAAAAATATTCCTACATACTAATATATACACTTTAACTTACTTACAAAAAATTAACTGAATATAATAAATAGATACATAATGATATACTTATATGTAATATATACATGATACATAAGAACTGGGAACAAATAGATCAAATAAATGTCGTCATTAGGAACATAAAGAAAGATAATAATTATTTACCTGTTTCTTGAACAAATCCAATGATTTAGCCTCTCTTACCTGTAGAGCGTATCTAGCGTCTAGTCTAGCGTCTGAGAAAAGAAATACCTTTTCACGTAGACTACGTAGACGCACACTAAGAACAAGTTCCCTCATATTCCCATTGGATCCGGATATATAAGCTTAAAACAACCACATAGAGTGAGAGAGAATATACTTTATTGTACACCACAAACAATACATAAAATAGATACTGTAACTTAATCATGGGGTACAAAAATGCAGCATTATCGCTAAGTAGCGTTTTCTACCAGGTAACCTTAGGTTAGGGAAATTTTGTTACGAAAATGGGTAAAAAAGTAATTAGCAGGCCTTTAACGTCCCACTGCTGAGCACAGGCCTCCTCACTCCGAGGAACGAGGGTTTTTAGAGCATAGACGCACCACGCTGCTCCACTGCGGATTGGCAGGCAAAACACACAAGTGCTCTCTCTATTCCTTCACTCTCATAGTCCGATGGGACGGCAACCCGACACAACCGGAGAGAGACCGACGGCTTAACGTGCTCTCCGAGGCACGGGGTGGATCACACCGTCAACTTCTCAACTTCGGGCAAATATTGAGAAATTCTTAATAGATAACTCAATATTTCTTTTGAATTGGCCCGACCCGTGACTCGAACCCAGGACCTCATGTCTGTGAGCCGAACCTGCTAGCCACTCGACCAATGAGGCACCACTAGACCAACGAAAATGGGTAGGTGGTGTCTAAAAGGCGTAGTACATAGATACATACAAAAAAACATACTATTATGAACTAAAACATAGTAATATAAGACTAAGAGAGAAGGAGAGAAGCATAAAGCATGGGCATAGGGTTCTCCGCCAACATCATCGTTAGGGACATCCATAATTCAATTTCCATACTGTGGGCGATGGTGGCTAATGTTGGGGCAATCAAATACTTTAATAACTCAGATTATAATGTTCAATCACTTAATATTCCCGATATCAATTTACACAAACTCGGTAATAATAATAGCTAGGAATGCGACAGTTTCAATAGTCGACCGCTCTGGCGGACCGTCACTCGCGAACTACCGAGAGACACGTGCCGGATGGTCTGCACTCCGACATATATATTTATTATCAGGTATAATATTTAGTTTAAGGCTAACCAAGTACCTTAAATATCTGTCCGAATCATTAAAAATAAAATCTTCTTTGAGATAGTCTCCAGAACCAGGATTAAATAATACACTTTTCAGAAGGGAAAACATTTAAAAATTAAACTTACTGCGAGATCTCCAAAAATATTCATCAGATTGTCTTGAAATTCGGCTTTAATTATCCTCAAGCGACGTGGTCTCTTACTAAGGACTTGTTTCCCCAAATTCCCACTGGATTCCGATATAAGCAAAACTTATTGAGAGAGATATCATTCATTTGAATTGACATTCGTCATACACGTCCCTTTCGGGATATAAACTATTAGTAATAAGGTGATAATGAAATCTAGAACTACGCGGGTAATACCTCGGGGAACAGCTAGTATAGATATATATAGGAGAGATAGATAAAGCAACTACTTTTTGTACATTTGAATTCACATGTTCTCTAATACCGAAAATCTAAGTAATTCTCATTGTTCATGTAAATCTATAGCTTTGAAAGAGCGTTCGTAGACGGTCTGCTCGCTGAATGACAATGCAGGTACGTCGTGATCTAATAAATCAAACTCGATCAGGTTATCGACTAGCAGACATGTGCAGTTTTATTTTACAAGAACCTGAGAGTGTTTTTCTTTGCTATAGAAAATATCAACTCGAAAACTCAAGATAATTCAATGATCAAACTCAAAACTATTCCAAAATCTTTGCACTTACGTAGGTTTTAGTTTAATAAAAAAAAACGAAAACTACCTTAATTGGTTACTCATTAATTGCATAAGCCACTATATTTCTTACTCTCACACTTCGTACATCCCATGTACTCTTGTATGGTAGTGAAAGTTGGATATGGCAGAAGAATCACAAAAGTAAAATAAATGCGATAGAGATGAGAGCGTTGAGACGCATGAGTGGATTGAAACTGAGTGACAAAGTAAGAAATAGTTATAAGAGAACATTGTGACATAAAAGAAGATGTAGTGACTAAAATTGAGAAAGTTAAGCTTAGATGGTTAGGGCACGTATAGAGAATGAATGAAAGTAGACTGATTAAAAGGTTTTATGAGTCAAGAGTGAACGGGAAAGTTGGAAGGGGAAGACGAACGCGAACGTTCCTGGACCAAATCCAGGACATTTTAAATAAGGGCCAAGTCAAGAGTACTCTAAACCGTCGAATTTGTATGAAAGGTTTAATGAGGATGAAAGAAGCGAAGGAAATGTGCAAGGATCGTGGCAAGTGGGAAGGGATCGTGGGAAGGACGTGGTCTCTGCCTACCCCTATGGGAATGAAGCGTGGTGCTAGGTATTATATTTCGATTTCTACTATTAGTTCACACAATAGTTACTAAAACAATTCATATATAAATTGATTTTGCAATAAATTACTTTAACGTCTTCTTTTTATGTAATGTGTTTAAGAACTCAATGCTAAATGCCAGAGTGTATTAAACATTAGTCAGGTATAACATATAAAAACATATATTACATACTTTTAATATTCTGTTCAACAAGTAAGTTATAAGTGCTTAAAAGAATTAATTTTTATGGAGGGAGAAACATTAAAAATAACGTTTTGGGTAGCAGTAATTTAATAGTCACGTTTCTAATTTGTAGCACTAATTTGAAAAACTTAATTACTATAAAAATTGAGCAAACATAAAAGAAATATAAACTAATTAAAATGTTAATGTCATGATATAAATTACAAATGCAATTATACTGAGCAAATGACATGAAATTGTTGAACCATGAAAACGTTAAAATATTAAGGTATATTTACGTTTGAAAATTTAATAAAACACGATTTACGTTTTGGTCACGTCGTCTCAGTGGTATTTAGGAGTCGTACCTATTGGTAATATTTTATTTGGAAAAGTCGAATGCTTTATGAGCTATAAGCCGAGAATTCATATTTTATAGGTAATTTTGCTGAATTGGAGTATCAAATCTAGAGAACTTTTTACGGTTTACGTGAGCACGGTTTAACAGTTGAAAAATGATTATTTTTTGACTCACTAAGAGATTGAAAAGTATTATTTAATTTGAAATATGATATATTTTGTATAAAATATCTCATAGACTCGAATATACGTACGTCAGCATGTACTCGTGTACACGCGCTCACTTTATAGTATGTATTTATGTATGTAGTAAAGTACATTTGTCAATTGATAATTTTAAAAAGATAATATAATATATTCATAATAAATATAACCTTTTTTTAAAATTTTAAGTCTTTTAACAATTAATGAAGCTTGTATACGCATTTTACAACAAACAGGATTTAATCAGAACATTAAAGAATATTCAATTGACGAGCTTTATACAGATATCATTGACAAAAATTTGTTAGTCAATACGATCGATATTGTCATGACTGTTTCTCGTTGTTTTTACGTAAACGTTTTAATCTAAACGATTAACGTTTACATTAACTGCTATTTCAAATTCACGTTAACATAATCCAATAATGGATTAACCCTATTAAATTAATGAATCACATTTAAAATTTTTATACTTATATCTCTGTAGAAAATTTATAATAATATTGTTTGTCAATCTAAAAATACATTTAATCAAAATGGTGAAGTATTTAAAAATACTTATAAAATGTTTAACTTTATATACAAATTACCTAGAAATTTTATTTGTGACATAAAGTTTGACATAGAAAGTGTTCGCGACTTTTTTGTCCTTCATTTAGAAAATAGTATATTTTTGTCTAATTTAATGTTAATATTGTTTACAATCTTTCGTTTCGTATAGTATTATATTTTCTTTAAACTTAGAATCAATGAATATAAATTAGTAAAATCGTATAAGGAATATTTTGTTGACTATAGCATGTTGTTTGTGCAGTTAATGTAAACCCTATGATTGGCAAATAATAGAACGCTAACCATAGGATGCCTTTATTTACGAATAAAGAAACGACCAACGTCGTTTACTTGTCACAGTAGTGCACGTTTGTCAGTCGCAAACATCACACAATAGAAAGCCAATTCGGCGTAAAGGTTCCTGCTGAACAATATTTCGTTCGCAATATATCATATCCTCGTCTTGTGACAAGAGGACGGCGGAGAATTGGATAAAGAATCTGGGTGGCATTTTATTTCGATCCTGAACCGGCAATCTTCGCAAGTGTGAGCTAACGAAGCCGTTCACAGAAAGCTAAATAATTAGTGATTTTCCAAATCAATCAACTACAGCTACAGGTACGTCTTTAATGGTTAATTAACACTCAGTGAATTACCTAAAAAATATGGATAAAGTTAAATTGAACCTTATCTAAACTGTGGACGTAATTTCGCTAATTACCGAGTCGATAGCTATTCCAACTCTTTACGACTGTGACGGTCGCGATAACGTTTCTAATTGTCGAATAAAAAAGGATTAGAACTAATCCCTGTTTAATAAAAATGTTAATCATGAGATTTCCCATCGCAATATGCAAATTTTATAGCAGCCCGTCCGTTATTGATGACGGCTTAAATGTAAAACATTTTGTCACAATACAACGTTTGTATACTATCTCTTTTAATATATCTTTGCTATTTTACAATAAAAAGTTAACGTAAAAATCTGAAATATTCATTTTAAATTTTAAAAAAAGCATTTGATAAGCAAAATAAATCGGGAAAAACTAATTTTTGAGTGTGAGTTTAGGTAAAAGTTGAATGATGATCTCCAAAATTACTCTCCTGGTTTTAATCCAATTTTACGATTTAGGATAGATTTCATTTTAATTTATAATCAAACAATTTTCATTAAAAATTTTTTTCACCGAGATATCGTTTAAAAAGAGTTCGGAGAATTGACCAAATAACTATTAAACAGATGGTACGCAGTAGAAGTCGCGTGGCTATGGAAGTTATGTTATGAAACATGTCTCCTTATTTAGTGATATTTATAAAATATTCATTAAAACAGTCTTAGGTTTATTGCCCTGAAGATTGGTACGTTAAGTCTGTCATCTTGTGACTTGATGTGGTATCTGTTTGCATGTTTCTGTTTCTTTTAAACAATTATATTGCTAGTCTTGAGATGATACACAAAATAATTGATTATATGGGTTTTCTAAAAATAATTGTAACGAAAGTCTTAAAAACTATTAGAACGTCCTTTACAGATTAAAACCATTAATGTAATCTGATATAGAAACTAAAATAAGTAATTATTTTAAATTGAAAAAGCCGTTTTGTGCTTTTACCGAATCAGTAAAATTAACGACAAAATAAATGGCAAAAATGAATATTTATAAAATAATTATCTAATGGACTTCAAAAACGAAAATGGACTTCAATATATGATAATGTTCAAACGTTAGTCAATCTGAGGATCGTAGACTTTTCTTCCAACAGTATTGTCCATTAACATAATTAAAAGCTGTTTAATTTATTTGTCAATTTTATGATAAATACTATAGTAATTCAATTTTCATGGAAATCTCAGTAATAAGTTAAAGATTTTCTTATTATAGCTCCAATATTTCATAGGATTTTCCCTTTACTAAAGGTAAAATAAATATATCCTTAATGTAAACGGACACCTCATTAGACAGAAAATTCTTAGGGATTATGAAAAAGGTCTCGGGGAGCACGTAAAATTTAGGCATACGATCTGCATACGTAACGAAATAGTGATGTTTCAGTTTTCTCAATTCTATTTAAATGTTTTACTTTATCGATGTTAACTGAATTTCTCAATCTGGTCCTTTTAATAAAACAAATAGATCAAAGGTTTCAATCATTCTTCTTAAATCTGCGGACTTTATTATTTTACCTCATAAGATATTAGCTTTTATATATAAGCAAAAAACATTTAAAAATGAATACTACTATATTAAATATAATTGCATTTTTGTTTAAGAAATAATTATACCTTATAGAGGCACTTAAAACTGTTATTAATAACAAGTAGATTCCCAATCAAATGTTCGTAGACTTAAGTTTAAGTAACTTTAGCATTACTATAAAAAATTATGAAATTGCTTTCATCCTCGCCTAACTTCCAGGTTTTCTTTCTTAAGAATTCAGTCTGCTTTTTTTCATGTGATATACATTAAGTTAAATGAATTGTTAATACGTTTTTATGTCCTACTATGTATTTTTTATTAAAGTTGTAGTAAATAACGATGTTAATGCAAAATTTTGTGTTCGGTTCGTTTTTAGGGAAAATTGTACTGAGTCATTTGAAAGCTTACATTAAAGTTTTAAACGTTTCGTTCTATATGAGTAATAATGAGTTTAAGAAGTTTGTGCTAGTAATTATGGTAAAAAGGACTTGGCTTTTATTTTTTTTATATTATTTTTCTCGATAAAACATGTTGGCATCACTATGATAAGCGAAAATTGTATAAAAGCGAAATTCTAACAATTCAAGCTCTCCCACAAGTCGGATTATTGTAAATAAGTATAACGCCGACACCCAAATTAATCCACGCCGCTTTTTAACGAAATGCGAAAAAGTTTGTTAACTAACTTGGTTTCAACGAAATCCTTGGTGAAATATCGTTTTCCCTGCTTGCAGAATTATTTGTATCAATAGAATGTTTGGTGAAAATTTGCCTGTTCAAATACAGGCAAGTTTGCGGCTGAAATATTAGGGACAAAGTTTAAAAAGGTGTGTTTGACTTCACTAATAAATGCGGGACGGTACAAAGAGTAACTTCAATTTGTGTGAAACTCAACTTTTCTCTTAAATTTCGACGATATTCGTATAATATTAAAAATTTATTATCTATAATTTTTATGAATATAAATTACATAGACTAGCTATGGTCTATTTAAGATGAATAAAAGTTACAACAAGATACAAACCTATACAATTGACGAAACGAATAACATAAAATTTAAACGCAAATGAATTAACTATCTCGTGACAATAGACAATAAAGGGATCTACGCAATTATTGACCGTCTACAAGGAGTCAGTTGGGTGAATAGTTTTTGAAATCTCTTTAGATATTGGCAAAAAATGTAGTAGATTGAGTTTAGTACTATTTAACCTTCTTCACGTTATTATGATAATAATCAGTTGCAGAAACACATCTCTCAAAGTTTATATATATATATCTCTGTGTGTGTATATATGTATGTAAACTTGCCGATTTCGATGGTGTTACCCGCGTAGTTCACGATCCCCGATCGAATTGTCAATCTAATACCTCGAATCCACCTGAAGACAATAAATTTCAACAAAATCACTCCAGCTGCTTAGGAGTTCAGTGACGTACACACGCACATAAATGATGTATATGAAGTTATGTAAATAGCCGGGAACTGTCACTTTTATTATAATATTACACAAATTTGACCAAATACAATAAAAACTTCTTGAGTACAACAATAAAATAACAGAAATTGACGTTACGGAAAATAGCAACTAAGTATTATAAGTTGTGTTTATATTTGATATATTAATTATCATTTCATCGGTTATTGTTTCATCATAAATGCTTATAGCTCAATTTCCAAATTGAAAGAAACACCGTGGAGCCACCCATCCATTCAATATGATATATCGTGACTTATTCGTGTAACGCGGTAAAAGCTATCTTGTTAATTGACCGTTCGGATAATTTAAATATATAGCAGCCAGAGGCGATATTTTAACGGGATATTATAAATCAAAGGATTAGAAAACGGTTAAACGGGTAATAACACCATTAAAACCTTTAGTTCTTATTATGTTTCGCTTAAAGTTTATATTACTTTGTGCTTTTGGTATATTTGTGTGAGTAGTGTTAAAGCTCGCTCGTTCAGTCGCTTATCCTGCATACGTTATAGGGTGATAACGACAAAATAATCGCAAGGGAGGTAGGGGGGTGTCCGGCACAGCGGGACGTATGGGGCAAAAAGTACTAAGTGCGAGTTAAATACCCTTTGTGTTGTCATGCTCTCCTGTTACCATTCATCGAAGGGCCCTCTCATTATTCAGTCGAAATTCGATTATTTTCCCATTTCACAAAATATCCATATCGTCCCCGGCTTTTACTCTAATTGAAAATGGAGTAGCTTTTTAGGCCTCCACAATGATCACTCTTAATTTATTTATTATGATACGTTGTTTATTTCAGTTATACTAAAGTCATATATGATTTATTTTTCAACTATTAGCTACTCGTCCTATACAAAGCTCAGGTGCGATCACGTATGGAATACCATAGCCATTTGTGGGATGATTCAGCTAAATACCAGCTGCAGGATTCGGTTGATTGACGAGGAGAAGACTGATTGGTAACGACTCCTTAAAACGCAAAATTGCAATATCGGGCTAATGTCGCAAGTCTGTCTATCTTTCACAGAATATTCGAGATTCGAGAAAACTTAGCATTAACATTCGCCCAATTTTGAAACCATCCAACTGACATACTTCAATCCGGTTTCATTAGAAATCAGTCCTTGTAAATCTTTCAAAAAGATTCAAAATTAAACTACGTCAATCTTTCGCGATGTTGATTTTAGAGGCAATATTCCTATGAAATTAGAAATTAAACGGGTATCATATAAAATAAAAATAAATGTTCTATATTTTAATTTCCGAGTAAACGTTTATTAGCAATCATTTCTACTACGAATCCTTTTAATAAGAACCAGAACAGACGGAAATTAGTCGAAGATATAGTTCCAAGATTTCTTTTATAAACACTGGGTTTTTAAACATAGTCAAGTAAAAACTATTTTAAAATCGATACGTAAAGCGTTGTAAACCTAAGTACTTCAGGGTTTGTAGACAAGTACATTCTAAGTACGCTAACGGCAGTAGAAAAGCTTAAAATTTGTATGGGAATGACGACAAATTGTAGTGTTTTAGTCGATCGACATAGCGTTATCGTAGTTAGAATATCATTTTAACTAGGGGGCTGTAAATATCACAATTTTTTAAATTAGGTGGATTAATAATCCAAAGAAGCTAGTTCTCGTTTGCTTGTTAAAATATTTACGAAGAAACGCTTTATTATTCGTTACTTCATAAATACTTTGATATAAATTACTAAAGTAAGAAAATATAATTAATTTTGACTTAAATATTGTTACAAACTAATAAATGAGTTATACATTAATAATTGATATTTTGAACTTGTTTTCAGTATTTCTGTACGTTACCTACTAAGTTTTATTCTGTCTGAGATATATTATGTCATAGTTCTTATTTAGAACGTTAAAAGGAACCTTTTAATTGTATAGATTGCAATTTAAGTTTTGTATATTGGATTAAATGATTACTTTAAATATTCTAAGTGGGTGACATTAAATTTTAATTGTTTCAAGTTTGTTATTTTTATTTTGTGTGTTATTTCTCTTCTTTCTGAATTTATAGTGCGTATGGTATAAAATTATGATGGCCTAGTAAGTGAGACGTGAAGATTTTTTTATATAAAATCTCTTTAAGTTCCATTAAACTTGTCATAGATTTCTCCTTCTAGAAACGAACACGGCTTGCTTAAACAATAGGAATAAACTAAGATTTAAGAAAATCTTTTAAATTACAGTAAATGTTAAAAAAGGAAAGGATGAGGCAAAACAAAACTAAATAATTCTTAAGGGAATGTTTAAATGAGGTTTGGTTCTATACCAGAAAAATGTCACAATTGTTTCGAAATTTATTTGACACAAAACTTATCCTATTAATGTAATGCATTTTTGTGATTAATACAGACTTAAAGTCCGCTGTCTCTTAAACTACAAATACCCTGTCCAAGAAATGATTACCGCACGCGCAGTTAACCGTCGTTATGACCGGCTTATATCCATTCCGAGGGTATTAGTCTCCTAGCCACCAATTTCTGTAATTTATTAAGAGCCTTGCTTACATTGACCGCTCTTTGGTGGCTTCTTTTTCTCGCTCAAAGGCACCAGGAAAAATTATCAGAATCAGCGCAGACATGCACCACATAAGTAATGTAGTGTATTTTTATAATATCGAAATCACAGAGAAATAAGCAATTTGATCATTTAAAAAATCCAGAGCATTATAATGTAATCCATACTGAGTTATTGACAAATCGTACACACGTATTTATAGGAAGAATTTAAAATTAAATTATATTATATAACTGAATACAATATAAGTTAAATGATTTTCACTTCCTCCTCGTGAAAAGGATTAAGTTAAAACTGTATTTTATCCTAAACTATTTTATATTTTACTTAGCGTTAGTTTGGTTTAATTTATCTTGCTATGTTTAGGTAAAGTATCATTATGATTAAGGTGATAATAAAACGTTTATGATAAAGTTAACTTATCAAATTAAAATTAAAACAGCAAGTTTAAAAAAATATATTTGAACCTGAAAGGATGACTAAAATACATTTTATTAACGTTTAATAATTTGAATCAGATATAAGATATATAAAACGTTTGAACTAATAGTAGGAACAGAATAATGATCGAATTTTTTGATCCTTGCTTTACAAGGCTATTTTTAAAATTATTGTCTTGTCTATTGTCTGCATTCGTAAGTAGGCATCATCAAAGACCGTCCCGGCCTGATCCCTAATATTTCACTCATAATTGGTTTATTCTAAGCTCCCAGCATTTCCGTATGTGGCTCCTTTGATCCGTCCACTGTATTAAGTTGTAACCAGAGATGTATTGACAGTATTATTCCTTGGGATTTCAGCCTATAATCAAGAGAAATACATTTGGTCGCTAAAAATGAAAAGTTTTTGTATATAATAACTATTGGTTTTATTTCGTCGGTAATAAATAACATGAGAGAAAGTAACTATGCATGACGATTCAAAAGTGGTTTAATACCCTGTCATATACGACATACTTTCAAAATACGTAATATGTATTTAGGAAAAGTAATGAAGTTAATATAAAATAAATATACAGTAGTTATTACTTACGTACTTCTAAAAATATAAGTTGTATTATTAACGTTTACATAAATTTGTAACATGTATTTTTATTCTATTTAAAATACCATCTAGGAAGCGAGTGTTTTAAATCAAAATTTTCATTTATAATCACAAAAAGAAATAGTAAAAATACCTTAAATTTGTAAAATATTTCTTCCTGCGCAATATAGAAAGAAAGCTTATACGTGAGCTTGCAATAGTAGCTGTGTAATTTCTTGCAAATTCAAATAAATTAATATTTGAAAAACTATTACAATCAACCCAGAAAATCAATTGAGGATCAATTGCTAGCAAAACGAGTGCTCGTACCAGTAATGCCAGTGAAGCCTTCAGAGCATTTACAGCATATTACATATTACAGTATTCAAAAATAACAATGGATACGTCCCTCTTTGAGTGATCAAAGGCCTTGCCTATAAAGCAAGATTAATTAAAAGGTTAACATGTTTATCCTAAGATGATTTACGTCGGCTAATTTCCTGGGGTTAGAATTGTTTTCGCCGTCTCCGTCCAACCGGATGCCGTCCACCCCTGTCCACTCCATTTCCGGTCACAGTCAAAATTGTGGTGACAAAGGTTTTATCGGGCTTAGTATTTTTATAACATGTTATGAGTTTGACAGGTATATATTATGAAGATTTATTAATTTAGTACCTAAAATGATTTGTCTAACTTTTGATCTAAAATTAATAAATGGAAAGTGAAAGAGGAATGAATTTTAGGACCCCTTCTCAGAACTATTAAACCAAAAAAAATTACATGATATTTTATAAAAGGTGTTAGGAGACCGCTCCCAAAATTAAAGACATCTTTAATGGTAATGTCACTTTTGATGATGGGATGGGAAAAATCGACCATGATTTAAAATATATATATTTTTAACACGTTTTATTAGTATTATTCACGCTCCATCATGTTAGTACAGCTGTGAGACACACAAATATTGGATTTTTATAAATCAGGATCGATTTTGCCTTTCCCATCATATCTATCGTATAAATTGTGCACTGTTTTACCACAGTTGATTTGATTATTCAAAGTGATACTGGACATAATTGTAATTTTATTTTTAAGGTTATTTCTTAATTATAAAGAGTTTTAAAATATCGTTAAATAACTGTCTTGTTTTTAATACAAAGTACAGGACGAATTGGAATACAGTTGTTTGGTTTTGAAAACAAGTAATGTAAAAAAAAGACAATTCCTATTTAAAACTATATTCATAACAAGCTATCCATTACAAGTGTTCAAATGTAGTTGATCATGAGTGGATGGATGAAAAAAGGACTTCATTGACAATAGCAATTCGAAAAACATTTAACAAGAGAGACAAATTGCTAAAGAACAAAATATGAGCTTACTTAATGTGTGAATTACAGAATTGAACCAAACAGTTCCATAATTTATTTGAGATAACATTCATTTAGATGTGAAATTTAATCAAGTTTTCATATAAAAGGAAGTAATTTCCAATGCAATGTGAAATTACGTCAACGTCTTAATTTCCTGGCGGCGTCGCGGGCTGCGGATTACGCCACAAATCGTTCTTCTACCCTGATATAAATCTTTTAACACTCGTACTCGGTTTTAGTAGAGACTTCTCAGCTCATTCTGAGCCCCGCTAACTCCTACAACTGCAATTAGCCGGCTTTTGCGCCCCATAATCTTGAATAAAGCAGTAAACGAGGTGCTATTTAAATAAGCAAACGGATTGAACGCATTTAAACTTGTTTCTGTAACAGTACTAAATCGCTGTGGTAATTGAATATAAGATACAATCAATGTGAATGTATTTATATTAAAGTTGTTACCTCAACAATAGAGCCTTGATGGCTCAATCGGTAAACACGTAGCTTCTCACGTAGCGTCATTGTTGTTAAAAATTGATAATGGCATTATTTGCTGACGTAATAAAACGAGTTCTCGGGAACTCAGGACCTTGGGTTCAAATCCCATCAGAGAAAATTACATAGAAATACTTTTTTAACCCGTATAAACCTGAACTGGTGGGAGACTTTGGCCGTAACTGGTTAGTATGAAAAATGCCAACTAATTCTGTGTAGAAACCATAAGTAAATTACCTAATGTAATGCTAGCACGCTACCATTTTAGACTTTCTATCTACTACTACTATAGGCGAAAAGGCAGTCAATCTCAATCTCAATCAGAAAATAGAAATGTAAATAGAAAACATCGCAATGAAGCCTGTATATACTAGGAAGGATCACAATACAGGGATATGTGTCACAAGTCAAGCCGCAGTGGACCAGCGGGGTGGGTCTCTGCTCAAAAACTCTTTCTCCTATGTGTAAGNTATAAAAGGAAGTAATTTCCAATGCAATGTGAAATTACGTCAACGTCTTAATTTCCTGGCGGCGTCGCGGGCTGCGGATTACGCCACAAATCGTTCTTCTACCCTGATATAAATCTTTTAACACTCGTACTCGGTTTTAGTAGAGACTTCTCAGCTCATTCTGAGCCCCGCTAACTCCTACAACTGCAATTAGCCGGCTTTTGCGCCCCATAATCTTGAATAAAGCAGTAAACGAGGTGCTATTTAAATAAGCAAACGGATTGAACGCATTTAAACTTGTTTCTGTAACAGTAATAATTCGCTGTGGTAATTGAATATGAGATACAATCAATGTGAATGTATTTATATTAAAGTTGTTACCCCAACAATAGAGCCTTGATGGCTCAATCGGTAAACACGTAGCTTCTTGTTAAGACTAGCCGGTTCAAATTCCGAGCAGGCAATAGTATGCGTCATTGTTGTTAAAAATTCATTTTAGTATTTTTTGCCGACGTAATAGAACGAGTTCTCGGGAACTCAGGTTCGGGAACCTTAGGTTCAAATCATATCAGAGAAAATTATAAAGAAATACTTTTTTTAACCTGCATAAAACGACTTTGGCCGTAGCTGGTTACTATGAAAAATGCCAACTAATTCTGTGTAGAAACTTAATCATCACTTACTATCTACTACTATAGGCGAAATGGCAGTCACCCTGTCAGAAAATAGAAATATAAATAGAAAACATCGCAATGAAGCCTGTATATACTGGGAAGGATCACTATCCAAGGATATGTGTCACAAGTCAAACCAGCGCGGTGGCTCTCTGCTCAAAAAATCTTTCTTCTATGTGTAAGGAGGTATTTGCCCATCGGTGGGACATTAATAAGCTAGCTAGAGTTGTATAAAATTTAATTACTATATTATTAAATAAGACTAATTATAAATCAATTTAATTAATAAATAAGACTGCCTCATTGGTGTAGTGGTTAGCGTGTTCGACTACAGACATTAGGTCCTGGGTACGATTCCCGGGTCGGGTCAATTCAAAATTGATATTGAGTTTTCTATTAAGATTTTCTCAATATTATCCCGAAGTTGGGAAATTGGCAGTGTACTTCAGCCCCGTGCTTTGGAGAGCACGTTAAGCCGTCGGTCCTGCGCCTGATCTCTATCCGGTCGTGTCGGATTTCCGTCACATCGGACTATGAGAGTGAAGGAATAGAGAGTGCCCCTGTGTACTATGCCTGCCAATCCGCACTGGAGCTGCGTGGTGGGTCTATGCTCTAAAAACTCTCTCTCATATGAGTAGGTCTGTGTCTAGCATTGGGACGTTAATTTGCTGCCATTTACTTACTTATTATTAAATTGCGGCATTGCACCAGAATGCAAATTAATTTTCTTGAATGTACGTTTTGGCCGTTTTTACGGTGTTTAATCACTACCGAAGATGCGACTCCTAATCCACTAATCGAAAACCAGTGAGGGCGTTAAGTTATTAAAAAATGTCATTGCCCAAAGATTTATGCACTTTAAAAGGAAGACAGCCCCTATTGTTAAAAGGAGCGGCACGTATTTATCGACTGCTGTTTTGTACCATAATAATAAATAATCAATGTGTAATTTCGTTTTTAACGCTGCGGTCACACAACTACTGAGAAAATTCATTAATTCAAAACTTTAACAAAATTGCTCATTCAAACAAAGATTCAAGTTCATTACTCAAAATTAATAATCCGCTAAATTAATTTCAATTTAAACTTTCTCTAATCTGTTTCAGTCGAGAGGTGGAACTGAATAGCTAATATACAATCTGCGCCTGTGATAAGAAAATCTGTATTTTCTTGAATATTATGTTATATTTGTACTTCACATGACTACTTTTTTGAATGTTATTACAAATAAAAAACATTTTGTATTACATTAAACGTTATAATAAATAATTAAATTGAAATAAATAACAATAAAATATCAGTGCTCATTTAATAGAACTAAGAACTAATAATTTATACACATTAATGAAAAGTGTAATAAATAGTGCCGGTTTATCGCCTGAATGAAATTAAGTAGGGGTGCGATGTGGGTTGGAATAGATTTCAAGAGTAAGCCAGCACCTAATATGTGATGATACAGCCTAATATAGAACCGCACTAATATGACAAGAAGACATTTATCTCATAATGGTTTCTATACAGCGCCTCCAAAAGTTTCGGAAAACATCTTTTCTGCTGGGGTGGCAACGAAGAACCTCCTCACAAACAGGTAGCAGTGAGTTAAAATCAAAAATGTTATAAATATGCAAAATACTCTGTGGAATCCCACAGGGATCAATTTGGGTCCTCTGCTATTACTGACATATATTAATAAGATAAGTTCAATGGAGCATACAGGAGAATTATCAATGTTCATTTGGGGGATTTCTTTTGTCTTTGAAAATAAAGATTTTTAAATCTAACGAGCCGCAGACAAGACCTTTAACCAACCCTGATTTAGATATATTAGAAAATAAATATATATATCCCTAAATATGTTCCGAAAGCAATCGAACCCGATACCTCTACTAGCTAAGTGAGTATTGGCCCTATTCTGCCAATAAGGCTGTCTTGGAAATACAATTTTAAAATGGTCTATAACCACTAATGTAACTCACTCAATCGTCTTGTCTTGAAATGTATCTAATGTCCTTTCACAATTAAAAATGTCCCTAAATACGTATTTTTTCCATAACCCCATGGAACCTGGAACATCGAAGGTGACGCTATATATAACCTATTATTCTATAAATATATACAATATAAAATATACATAGAACCTTTTAACTTAATCAGTGAAAGCGTAAGCCTTTAAAATTGCGAAGTCATCATCTCCGACGTCAATAAATCATGGACCGACTCCAGTAAATTGTAGTAAACGTTTTAAACTGAACCAAATTGCGGTATAACGACACGCTCGGGTTGTTTTATTACCGAAATTGAATTATTTAGTGCCTTAGTAAAGGATTAGATGGTTTTGATTTATCAATTATGAACTTTAATTGTTATATTTTAAACAAGCGTTCTGCTCCAGTTTTGCCCGGGTAGTAAAGCATATTGTGCCTACATGTTTTACCTTAGGCGTTGAATTTATGGATTAATTTTTTTTATTTATTAAATAAGCTAACAATGTTTATAGATACAGAAAGCAAGGTACACGATAAAAATTATATTACATAATATTAACATCAAATAGGCTTATACATTCATTACATAATTAAATAATGAAACGTAAATTAAAAAGGAAGTAATTGAAAGAAGAAACAAAAATCTCTGACAGTTTGCCCAATAAAACTTGGCGACGAAAAATAGCTACTTGGGGGTCAATTAAATGTACTATTGTGTGTCCACTAGTTCAAATCTTTTAATGTTGTTTAATGTATATATTAGAATCATATAAACAAGCTAAAAAACTAAATGTAACATTTATAACTTCTGTGCGATTACGCTCAGCATTAAACAGGTTACTGCACCTTTTCAGTGCATTTTATTTGCAATATTATGGCTTTAACTCCGAATATATTCATTTAAATTATATTGTGTAGAAGATTATAATAATATCTATGAAATGCTTAAGCTAACTAACATATTTAAGTTGATAAAAAATAATACTGTATCGCTCTTTGTAATTTAGCAATTATCGTATTGTACGTGGCCATTATTAAAAGATAAACTTGATAAGTAGGAGTCCATTAACGTACCACAGCTGGACACTGACCTCCTCACTCATAGGAGGGGGGTTTTAGAGCATAGACCCACCACACTGCTGCACTGCGAATTGGTAGGCATAGTTCATAAGTATACTCTATATTCCTACTCTCTCATAGTCCCATGTGACGACAATCCGGAGAGAGATCAGGCGCAGGACCGGCGACTTAATTTGGCTCTCGGAGGCAAATATTTAGAAAATCTTAATATCGATTTGTGAATTCGCCTGACCAAACATGTTAACCACAAGACCAATGAGGCAGTTTGAATTACTCATTTGGAATTTACCGCTTTTGGTTTCCACATATTTTGTGCTCCCTCCAGTCCAGACCTAGACAAAAGAGAAAATATAATTTTCTATCTCTATATTTATCCTGAAAAGTGGATGTTTGAGCTAGTAGCTCAGTAAACTTATGCTATTGTTAATTAATACCAAATCTAAATTATATTTACTGACAAAATATATATTTATGTAGTTCAACAAACTTCTTCAATTAGCTAAAGTCATACGACTTCCATTGCTAGACATGAATTAAACAAATTAAGTTTACACAAAAATTATATCACGCTCTAATTGGTCTCTGCAGAGAGTTTTGTCCCCTAAGAAAATATTTACTCTGAGGAGTCCCTTTTACATCTTCTGTTGTTCAAAGCAGATTAATGTTTGTGCTTGCGTATTTGCACTGTTTTTCATAAAAATGGTCTAAACAACGGTGAATAAACAGGGCTTTTATTTCTTTGCGGTTTTTATGACGTTATCTGTTGTAATCCTTTCCAGTTATTGCGGTGGGTGAATAATTTATGTGTATCGAGTGTTCGGTTCCGTTTTATCTAAATGCTTTCTGATGCAGCGTTAATGTAATAAACTTTTTTCGAATGTATTTATGATCCCCGCGTAACCAAAAAAATCAAGGAACATTTTGCAATTTTGATGAATACGTTACCCTATTTATTAACTTAGCTCATGGATTTTTAAACCATATAGCTATTAAAAATGAGGCTAAAAACCTGTCATCAGTACAATAGTTATAAATAATTTACATTTGAAACAATATCTTGCAAAATTAGGATTTATACTTGACCCTTTATTCGCAAAGCTCTTGGTATATATTTGATCATTATGTGTCAATATCTGTGTATATAAAAAGGGCATAATTTTTAATTCCAACAAATTAATTTCCATTTTACATTCAGAAGAGCATACTAGAAGAAGGAGTCGTGATTGTCCAATGGATACACACGTGGATTCTTGTTAAGAGTCACAGGCAATAGTTTTACTGTAGCCCTAATACTTTTTCTGAACTTGAAACAGGAAATTGAATTAAAAAATCTCATAAATTATGATATCAATGTGTTGGTATAAAATTTTAAAAGCGTAAAGTATTCAATAATAGTTTTTTATTAAAACATATCTATGACGCGTATACTTTTAATGTTAATATTACAATAATTATATATATTATTAAATTTAAACAAATTCAGTATGTTTTTCAATTCAAGATTCTTTATAATAAAATTAACAATGAATACTCAATGAAGCGGACGGAATTAAAACGATTAATAACACAATTTTTATTTACATTAAATTACAATGACACGAAACAATTATTAGTAACGGCAATTAAGTATAGAAAAAAAAATGCACTTTTGTACACTAGATTTACATGCTACTACTTTTATAAATTGATCATTTTACCTTTGTACCTAACTAAAGTTATTTGTTGTTGTACTGAAACGTCGGTTGAGCGGGGCACCCAGTAATACGGGTCTCACTCGGTACAGGGGCCCTTGCAACTTGTTTGTTCATATTTATATACCGCAATAAAACATTTTTATTTTTATTTTAATTTTAATACGGGACATACATTATACAATTTAGATGAATATCCTCTCTTATTTCGTCAGTTTAGAGTACTTTTAAAATGTCCTGGATTTGCTCCACGAACGTTCGCCTCGGTCTTCCCCTTCCAACTTTCCCGTTCGCTCTTGACTCATAATTTCTTTTTGTCAGTCTCCTTTCATTCATTCTCTCAACCTGCCCAAGCCATCTAAGCATACCTTTCTCAATTTTAGTCACTACATTTTCTTTTATAACACGGCGTTCTCTTATTACACTTTTTCTTACTTTGTCACTCAGTTTCAATCCACTCAAATTTCTCAACGCTCTCATATCTCCCGCATTTATTTCACATATTGCTTCTTCTGCCATGCCCGAATTAGTAATTATCTAATAAAAAAATATATATTTTCATTATTGAGGTCGAGGCAAAATTTGTTGCAAGATTTATTTTCTGTCAAATTTGTAAAACTATCTACATTTCCTGTCAAAGGTTACAAGGAGTCGAGGAAATAGAGATTTGAAGTGCTCCAACAAGGCGTATGAAGCAAATACTCGCCTTTTGTGATATCAGGACGTAATCTCCGTCTCGAGATTTTAATTACTTATTGGAAACTTGTGGCCGCCGGCAGTATGGGATCGTCTCCGCGCTTTATTGGGGAATTTTGTGCTTGCCGATAAAGGATGATGAAAATTACTATCGGTTTCCGATGATATTCACCTTATAAAGTTATTGTAAATATTTTTATACACTAGTTAAAACTAGCATTTAGTAAGACCTGCAGGAAGCTAGAAGAGTGATTTAACATCTAATATATATATATATATATATAAAATAGANACAAGGCGTATGAAGCAAATACTCGCCTTTTGTGATAGCAGGACGTAATCTCCGTCTCGAGATTTTAATTACTTATTGGAAACTTGTGGCCGCCGGCAGTATGGGATCGTCTCCGCGCTTTATTGGGGAATTTTGTGCTTGCCGATAAAGGATGATGAAAATTACTATCGGTTTCCGATGATATTCACCTTATAAAGTTCTTGTAAATATTTTTATACACTAGTTAAAACTAGCATTTAGTAAGACCTGCAGGAAGCTGTAGATTTGTCTCGTAAATGCCGTCAAAATAGAAGAGTGATTCAACATCTAATATATATAGATGATATACTCGTAACATAAGAAATAAAAATAAAATTGTTATAAATTGTAGTAGGCTACATAAAATTAAGAGTCCATTTAAAACAATATAAAATCTCATCGTAATATGAATAATTACGTGGACAATAAGAAACATGGAAATTAATGAATTACTTTTTTCTAAACAAAATAATTTAAAATTTACAGGGTAATGATGATTATGGTGACAAAAAACAGACAACTAATTTTCTTGTGGGTTCTTTTCAGAATTAGGCGTAAAGGAACTCTCGTAACCTTGAATTCTAAGTTGTTCTCTAATAATATCATGATCAATCACTCATTTGAAATAATATGAAAACGATTTTGGACGATTCAAAAGTGCAGCAAAATCCGAGTTGAATTTGCATTTGTACATCATTTTATAATGTACTACATTACATGAAGGCTCAATTAATTTAAAATTCATCTAAATTATATCGCAAACCTTACTCTTCTTCCTGCCACAAATGGAATATACATCTCGCTCTCTTACGCTACCATCAAATAAACCTCCTTTTGAAACTTCCCACTCGAAAGAAATACAAGTGCGTGCATACAAAGTACACAAGAGGTACAGAAGTGAAACTTCTTTGGCAAACTAATCTTTAAGTCTTGTTTATATTTATACTTTATAAAAATTTAGATTTCCGAGACTTCGGAAGATATGTTAGGAATTCAATGAATTTGATTATCGTTAAAATATTAAAAGGGTCGAAAACTAATACAAATAATTTATTAAAATCTCAAATAATGAATTATAAATAAAAATGCCACGTGTATTTTGACAATATTAGAATTTATCCATTAAATTTTGTTTTTGAATTTTAAGATTTTGAAAAAAGAATTTATGACATATTAATATTTTATGAAAAATAGTACATTAAATTATTAAATGACGAGTGGCAAATTAAGATGCCACATGTTATTTGTAAATATTAAAACTACCTAACTTTCAAAAAAATTGGCATAAAAAACGCTGCGCGTCTTCGTGACGCTAATCACGCGTTTCATCTGTAACAATTTTACTCTCTTGCGGCTACAGAAGTTTCACTACAATGATAACTCCACCAGTCGACGTTGAAACCACAACTTCAAACGTAAGTTGTCATTAAACTTGAGGCTAAGTTTTATAATAGTAATCTAATAAATATAAAAATAGTGATCTCTAACAATATTTTATAGCATTTTACTCAGTTTTCTTTTATTTGCATATATTTTTATTTGCAGGTATGTTAAGTGTGTGGTATATAAGCCGTTACGTTAAATAAGATACAATTTTCCTGAATTGCAATGCCGGTAATCGAATCCGAAATCTGTTACATTAGCAACCATTCATACCATTACACCAGCGAGATGTTTAAGTATACCAACGTATTGACTCATTAATACAGTCTCCCTTCAATATGAATTTTTCATACTTTTACCTAAAAGAATTCGAAGACAAATAGTAGTCCGCAGTGTCAACATAATACAGAATGTGATTCCGTCGCGTGTCGACTTGTAGGTATTGTATTTATCTTTGTGCATCGTATCGGAAGTGGATTCTGTTTATTTCCTCCGATCATAGAGGACATAGATCTTAGATGTCTGTGGAAATAAAAGGGAAGCATTTATATGGAAATATATTGTACATTTGACGTTGGTAACTATTATTTCTCATTTCAATTATGAGAACGTGTTTACATGACATATCGCTGGTCCCTATAAAAGAAGTAGGATCTTCAAAGGAAAAGCTAGGTGTCCCTTAGTTAGTATGAAAAATAAAATGAAAGTTAAAAGTGCGTGCGTGCAAAGTACACATGTCAGAAGTGAAACTTCTTTGACAAACAAATTTTTAAGTCTTGTTTATATTTACACAAATCTAAAACTTTAGATTTCCGAGACTTAGAGGGAGGGATAAAAGGAAGATATGTTGGGAATTTAATGAATTTAATTGTCATTAAAATATTAAGTGTCGAAAATTGATACAAATAATTTATTGAAACCTGAAATGATGAAATGTAAATAAAAATTACACGTGTTTTCTGTCAAAATTAGAATTTCGTTGTATAATTGAAAATTTAGAAAAGATAATTGAAGAAATATTTTTTTTTATGAAGAATAGTATATTAAATGATTAAATGACAAGTGGCAAATTAAAATGCCCTATGTTATTTGTAAACATTAAATCTACCCAACCTTCAAATGAGTTAGCATTTAAACAACGCTGCACATCTCCTTGACGCTAATGACACGTTTTATCAGTAAATTATTACTCTCATACGCGTAAAGAAGTTTCACATAAAAATTCAAAATTCTTCATGAAAACAGAAAAAAAAATCAAGGTTATCATGTTTAGACACTATATTCAAAAATCAAATCAAAATATTCTTTACTTAAGTAGGCTTAAAAAGCACTTTTGAATCGTCTGTAGACTGTTCGTTGGTAACAAATCTACCAGCGTTTTGGAAAGTTGAATCCGCTGAAAAAAAACCGGCAAGAAACTCAGCGGTTACTCTTTTAAAAATGCTTCTGTAAGTTACAATGTGTATTGTTTTGCTCCTGTGTGCAACTGGAATCAGTTCCAATCATTTTTTATTACTGAAATAATATTTAACGTTATAATACGCCTTTTGTAAATTCTATTTTATTTCTAAATAGCTTCGCTTCAGCGGCATTATGTAAAGACTAGCAATGCACCGCGGTTTCACCCATGTATACATCGATCTCGTAGCTGTGGAAAGTCTACTAATCCGGCCTTATTTTCTTAGATTGACATTGTTCTTTTGTTATATCTTTTGAATGGACTGTCCTATTTTAATAATTTAAAAAGTATTTTACAGGCATTGAAACCGTTTTTAATAAAATATCATTTAATAGCTAACTTAATTTAATGTATCCAAAATATAATAACACACACACACACACACACACACACACACATACACCCACATACTCACGCAGCTGTGACTGTTTTAATAATACTGTAAACATAAGAAGAATCTGTAATTGGCATAAGATTTTTTCTACATGTTTATTATTAGTTAAGATGCTGTGGATTTTGTGATAATAAATAAATAAATAAATAGAATAAGTATTAATACAGATGTATGTATAATATGGTTTGATTATTACCGGCACTTTTATTAACTTTTAAACTGTAAAACAGTAGTTATAGTGGCATAACTATAGTTGTTGGACATATAGTATCATGGACTTTTTTTGTAGATGTCAATACTTAATATAATATTGTAGAACATTTTTTATTACCAATAGTTTCTGCACCCGATGATTGATTTTTTATGACTAATTTTTTTACACCTTTGGTTACATTACTCCATTTTTTTAAGAGATCTCTATTTTTTTAGATAGTGATATAGTCTATGTCGCTAAATGAAAATCAAGCTTTCTAAGGGTGAAAATATTTTTGAAATCGGTTTAGTAGTTTTTGTGTGACAACGTTTTTGTTGTTTTTTTTTTGTAGCGTACAAACATACACACAAAAACACAAATGTTTCCTCCTAAAGATTTTTTACTTTTTTAGTTTCGATATATATTTTGTGTTTGCAACATTGTATATTTGTATATCTTAATTTGCCGAGCCATGCCAATGACTTCTTTCAATAGACGACGACAAATATTAGTATTAAACGCTTTGATCTTCTGTGATCATGTTGCGTTAACGTGTGTTAATTAAGTTCAAACAAGACAGGAGTCTAGGTTTAAATACGAGACGTCGTCGGGAATATTAAACACTTGTAGTTTCACAGATTATACAAAACTTTTTCATTCACACGTAGGTACTTTTAAATACAATGAACTAGGGATTTTTTTCTATATATTATAAATATTCTATATATTATATAAAGAGAATATACACCGCCTACTTTTTTTTGTGCACTGTCTTTATTTAATTTTAACGTTATCTGGAAAGGATTTCTATAAAGTGATAACACTGTCTTTTCAAAGCCACTTTTTAATATAAGTTTTACTCTACTGTTATTGTAAAATAAAAAGGTTTTACCTTTGATCTAAATATACTTTGAAACCATCAACCAATTTATCCCAGTTTAATTACAAAGGCAATAATACAAAAATTGTTTCAAACTATTAAACTAACTTTTCATAAGATCTCTAAAACTACACACGCTATTGACTTAAAATCAAAGCGACTCTATCGCGATGTGAACATATTTTCCCATATTCCCAAGAGACTGGGAACTACGTGTTTTATATGATAGGCACAGCTAGTTCGATTTAGAAGGTAAGATCGTGATGTATATAATTTAAAAGTAATTTCAGATATGGTTAAAAATGTTAAAAATATTAAAATGTGACCCGCACTAATATCCTCATAACATTTATGGCCCGAACCAATATGCTTATAACATTTGTGGCCCGCATCAATATTTTTATAACATTAGTAACTCGCACCAATATGCTTATGACATTTGTGGTCAGCACCAATCTAATAAATAAAATTCTCATGTCATGTGGTGTTAGAAGTTGAACTCCTCCGAAAGGGCTCGACCGATTTTCGTGCATATCAGCTAGGGTGGAGAACATCTATTTTTCATCCTTCTAAATGTTTTTTTTTATAGCCTTGGCAGGCAAACGAGCTAGCGGGTCACCTGATGTTAAGTGATTACCGCTGCCCATTGACACCTGCAGTACCAAAGGAACCACCGATGCGTTGCCGACCTAATAAATGGGAGTTTATTCGCCTCTTGAATTCTTGTAGATCATAGCCAAGTGGGAACATCGTTGATGGGAGTTTGTTCCACATTATGCATGTGCGCGGAAAGAATGATCGACGAAAACGTACTGTGGCAGAGGTTCATGCATCCAAGGTGTGTGGATGAAATTTATTTCTCCGCCGCCTTCTATTTTCTATGTTAAGGGTAATTCACCCCAAAATTTTTCTTTTTGTGTCATTTTTTTTGTTTTAATTTTATTATGATACAGCATACAACAATACATACAACCCTAAATTTCCACCTTTTTATCACCAACCACTTTTTTTAAATAGCGTTAATAGTTGTTATATGGCAAAACAACTATTGCTGGATCAGCTAGTGTCCTCATAACATTTGTGGCCGACATCAATGTTTTCATAATATTTGTGGCCTGCATCAATATCTTTATAATATTTGTAATCCTGTCAATATCTTTATAACATTTGTGGCTCGTACTAATAACCTTATATTATTTGTGGCCGGCATTAATATCCTTATAACATCCCAGACCAGCACCAATATCCTCAAAACATTTATGGGCCACCCCAATATTCTTATAATATTCGTGGCCCGCACTAATATGCTTATAACATTTGTACACCGCGCCAATAGCCCTAAAAACATTTGTGGCCCGCACCAATATCTTTATAATGTTTGTTTGCCACACCAATATCCGTATAACATTTGTGGCTCGTATCAATATCCATATGACATTCGTGGCCTGCACTAATATCCTCATAACATTTGTGGGCCACACCAATACCGTTGTAACATCATTGGCTTTAATCAATATCCTTCTAATATTTGTGGCTCATATCAATATCCTTATAATCCTCATAAGATTTGTGGTCCGTACTAATATATTTATAACATTTGTTTCCCTTTTATAAGAAAAGGTTGTCGACCTTTGTATTTTATGATCGTCGGTCGTATATTGAAAATACAATATTTGTGAAAAACTTAATTAGGTGATGACGTGAGCTTTTAATAGATGACATAGTATATCGCAAAATAAATTGTATTACTTAGTTATATTTAAAAAGCTCCAAGTAAAACATAATGTATATGAACTTTAGTGGATAAATAAAATATTGTTTTACTGGAATTTTGAACAAAATATGTATGGAGTGTGAACTAATATAAGAAATTGAACTAAAATTTAACAATAGAATATTTCGAAAATTTAATATAATGCTCGACTGAATATAGCATCTCAAAATAAGAGGCAATTACTGAAAGATTAGTGGTTAGTTGCCTAGTGACGTCACCACAACGTCCCTAATCCGATTACCGTAATTGCCGAATATCCTATCAGAGTACTCATATAAATTTACACTTAATTTATTATAGGCTTATGTAACTGTATGAAATGAAGAATATAGAGCAAAACATAAATATAAATTTTAACAAAAAAGGAACCGCCTTCAAAACAAACTTATAAATACGTATAATGTATTTATATGCTCTAAAAAGTAAGAAATACACGGCTGACACCGACTCCAAATATAACAATACGAAGAACACTATAAAAGAATACGCAATTATTTCTTACATTTTAGGGCATATTAATGTATTTGTAAGTTCGTTTTGAAGGCGTTTCTTTTTTTGTTAAAATTTATATTTATTTTTTGATTTTTAGTGATCGCCACACCCGAGATCGAACCTGAAACCCTTTTACCACCGCACACACATAATTCACCTTTCAAATATTACAATGCAGCAACAAACGTTAGGTCATAGGCATTTGATTACAGACAGTTATAGATTTTGCCATAAATCACACTCTTACTGTAAGCCGTTGAGGAGTTCCATTGATCTTCTTATTTAACTACGACTAGCACTTGACCATACCGAAGTTTCGGTAGGCGACTCAACTATCTGGATAACTTATAGAAGATACTGCCGTGTATCGTTGATTTGCTCCTAAGAATTGAAGAGTTCCGTCACTTTGTCATGGATTCTATCATGAGAACCTTACCAAACTATCACAAAACAACCCTTGAAGTATATTCTTTCTAATAAAAAAGAATCATCGAAATCGGTTGGCGTGATCTTGAGTTGTTCAAATTTAAGACTTATCCGGTTTTATCATGGATGCCATCATCAGAACTGGTGTTTAAAAAAATGGGACCCTGTGACTAGCACCACCTTTTATTTAAAAAAATCATCAAGATCAATCCACCTAGTCGGGAGATATGAGGTAACAAGCATAAAAAAAATACCAACGAATTGATAACCTCCTCCTTTTTTTGAAGTCGGTTAAAAAACCGAATATAATGAGAAATTCAACAAGAATATATGCAACGGACACAGATGTTTCGGAAAGTTCCTGCACAGAATTGGTCGCGAGGAGTCTCCGCCCTGCCATGAGTGAGGTGCTGCCATCGACTCGGCACAGCATACTTTGGCAGGTCGTACAGCCTGGGGACCTTAGTGTCACCTCTTGGTTGCGCTGATCGGCGCGGACCTCTCACTGGACAGCATTGTAGGCGCGATGCTGTCTAGTGAGAGATGCTGGGTGGGAATGGCCCTTTTCTGTGAGATGATCATCTCACTGAAGGAGGCCCATGAACGAGAGAAGGAGATTGCAATGGATGCCCCTTCACACCACTGGAGGAGGCGGGTTACAAGGCAGTGCCTGTTAGCATAAGTCCTTCCGTCTTGGAGAATCCTCAGTCGGATTCATCCGGGACAATAGGGATGAATGCTAAAGTTAAACCCCTGGTGATTCATTGATGAATGAAGAGGGTCCCACTGGGTTTCTGTGGGTATTACGAGTTCTTCTTGTCCGCCGAGTCACTCTTGACACACGGTCGGGGCCAGTGCATAAAAGCATTTCCCAGCGAAAAAAAAAATAGTCCAGCCGTTCATGAGCTTCAGCAAGACTAAGGAACAACAATTGATTTATGTATATTAAAAGTGTGAAGTAAAACATATAGGATCATAGTAAGTTACAATCATTCGATACATCTCATTTGTTAGTGTTTTCTTTCAAAATCTGTATGTTTGTGTGCAATAAGAATAAATAAATAAATAAATAAATCTAATCTTGTATGTATTAAGCACGAGAGTTATTGTTATTTTTCAATAACAATAACGCTGACGTTATTATGGGTCAAATAACTGATATTTTATGAAGATATTTGTTACTGAAAAGTTATTTTTTCTATAGAATAAATAATTGATGCGAGGTATTTATATACACTGATGTACTGTATGCACATACACAGAATATATGACAGGAAAGGATCAATAATATAAAATAAAAAATAATGGTCTACGCCAATACAGGTTCAGTGTTAGTAAAATTTAGTGTTAATCGCTTATTAAATAATATTATTTGGTAAAAATTCGTACATATTGGTTTTTATAAAATCGCTCACATATTGTAAAATATTGACAATAACGTAACAACCCTCTTATGGATTTAAGTTGTTTTCTTTACTTGTTATTTTGTCACTAAAGTAGCAAACCAGTGATATGATAGTTAGTTATGCCATGTTTAATATATGTAACCAGAACATTGTTTTCTGTGGTGATAATAAAACTCCGAAGATTTTGTGGGATCTAAATCAAAAGTTCAAACAAATGTCTTACTTGTTCACAAAGTAATCTGTTATTACTCTTTATTATTCCTCACTGTTCTTATTTAAAAGAAATAAACAAAAAGTTTTTAATCTGCCCGAAGCTCTTAGCGTTAAATTACTATGCATTTAAAATGAACAAAATAAAAAACGTAAACGGCTTTTATATACTTTAGTTTTCTTGAAAAGTTTAGTTAGCTCTTATAATGATGAATATAAACGTATTCTGAGAAAATTTAATAGTAACAATAATGTTAGACTATAGATAGTTGGGTGAAAATACTGATAGCTCTGAAATGTTGGGAGTTATTGAGTAATAAAGTGTCAACACTTAGTATTCCAAAAACATTGTGCAATATTACGAAGTGTTATGCAATACGAGGCAACTTTAACGAATGGAACAATTTTGTGAAGATAGTTTTGTGATATTGTTTTAAAGAGAATTAGTGCAAAATTGTACAAATTCAAATAGTGAAGTAATTATGAGTATGGTGCAAGTTGTGTATATTTAAACAGTGGAGGGAATAAAAGTTGTCAGTTAATGTGAGTTGGTGCTTTTATATATATTTCATCTTGTTACACTCAGTACATAAGAAATAACCTTTATACCTTTTTCGTCAGCTTTTCAATATTTATCGTTGTACAGTTTTTGTGAAATAAGAAATGATCTAATTAAATTTATTTAATTTATTAATATTTGAATAAAGAAACTGTACTAACGTCAAGTGTCATCAACTATCAAGTTTAAAAAATATATTTGAAGGTCAGTGGATGATTAAAAATGTATTTTATTAACGACTAGCAATGCCCCGCGGTTTCACCCGTGTAGATACTGATCTCGTAGCAGTGGAAAGTCTACTAAGTCGGAATATAAATTTATTTTCTTAAACATAAAAGTAGTCTTTCACTTAGTTTTTAATTCCTTTCAGATTATTTCATGCACACTGACATTAATAATATGATCAATATTCAGATTTTACTTTGCAACAAATATATACCGAACTAATACATTTTTAAAATCGTAACATCGTTTATGTAGTCAATTTAAAAATACTCTAGAGATATTGAAATATTTTTTAAATCGGTGCAGTAATTTTTAGCTTGATTATTACAAATTTTTTAAAATAAAATCAAAATGAAAAATGAAAACCTTTCGCATATAATATTAGAGAAGAGATTTATTTGTAATAAATACTTTATTGTCTCAGAACTTCCCTATACACAACATTTGACACTGTGGAAGTCCGGCTCGGTATACATTATTTTCTTTAGATTGAGATTTTTAAATTCGTTGTATCCTTTGAATAGAATGTCAGATTTTAATAATTTAAAAAGTACTTTACAGGCATTGAAACGATCTTTAATAAAATTTTGTAATAATGTAGGATTAATACGGAGTTTGAATAATATGTTGTGATTAATGTCGGCATTTTTATTAATATTTTAAAATGTAAAAAAGTAGTTATAGTGGCATAACTACATTAGTTGGACATATGTTATCCTGGATTTTTTTGTATGTATTAATTATTTCTATAATATTGTAAAAACATTTTTTTGTTCTATCTTCAATTTTTCTAGCGCATGCGATGATGGTTTTTTGAGACAACTTTTTTTCACACCTTGGGTTACATTAATGCATTTTTATTAGGGATTCCTATTTTTTTTTTGAGAAAGTAACATAGCCTGTCGGAGTGCAGTAATCTGTGGTACGCTGGCGCCATGTATCTATCGGCGTGGGACAGAGTCATGTGTCGTCAGCTGGCGGCGGACTCGTTAGGTCTCGGGTGACGGTCCGCCGGAGCGGTCGACTATTGAACCTGTAGCGTTCCTAGCTATTATTATTAATGAGTTTGTGTAAATTGTTATCGGCAACATTAAGTGATTGAACATTATAATCTAAGTTAATTAATAAAGTGTTTGATTCCACCAATATTACCCACCAAAGTCCACGATATGGAAATTGAATTATTGATGCCATTAATGACGATGTCGGCAAGGAATCCTAGGCTCCTATGCTATCCTTTCTCTCTTACTCTCCGACATAACCTATGTCGCTTAGTGAAAATGCAGCTTTCTAATGGTGAAAAAAATTTTGAAATCGGTTCAGTAGTTTTTGTGTCAAAACGTTACAAACATACATTACATACATACGAAAGCACAAATGTTTCCTCTTTATAATATTAGTTTAGATGAAATATTCAGTACATTTATCCTGTAAATCTTGAAATATTGTAACCTATCAATTCTGTAACGAATATTGAAAATTGAACCTTGGTTTGGCGTATATGACCGCGCCAGGGTCGTGAAAGTTCATTCACTTACGCCCTTTAAATAAACAATCTATATTGACATATATTTTGTTTTAAGTGTCGTCCTATAAGTTGACATATTATACCAGAGTTTTTTTTTCAATTCCTACAATAAGTTCACATTTTCTCTATATATATCTTCATCATAACTTCAATCTGTAAAAAATAGATGAAATACAGTATTTACACTTACGTAATGGATTATATTTGTTGTTAATACAATTTGAAGTAGGAATTGACTTCAATTTTGACTTTGTAGTACAAGTTTTTAATATTATCGAGCATAATGAATTAACATTTTGTAGTCAAGAGCATTTCTGATGATTAATTAGTATTAGTACTTTTAGTATTTTGTTTGGTCATTCAATAATTCGTTAACTATGTTACTAATTAAATATAAAATAATTAAATATAACCCAATATAAATCAAATATCACAACAAACTAATTAAATTACATGAGATTGTAAAATCTTGGTAACACATAAAATTACTTTAAGATACTTATTTTTTTTTATTATTAGATTTTGGATCAATTTTTATAATACATACATACATATATAGCATCACGCCTCATTCCCATAGGGGCAGGCAGAGACAACATCCTTCCACTTGCCACGATCCTTGCATATCTCCTTCGCTTCTTTCATTCTCATGAAACCTTTCATACAAGTTCGTCGGTTTAGTACTCTTGACCTGGCCGTTATTTAAAATGTCCTAGATTTGGTCCAGGAACGTTCGCCTTGGTCTTCCCCTTCCAACTTTCGCATTCACTCTTGACTCATAAACCCTTTTTGTCAGTCTCCTTTCGTTCATTCTCTCTACATGCCCAAACCATCCAAGCATACCTTTCTCAATTTTAGTCACTACTTAATTTTTATAATTCCTACTATTAGTTCACTTTTTTCTCATATATATTTGTATTCAAACTCTCAATCGTTCATAAAATACTTTTTTATTCATGATTACTGATATGACTATGATTAAATAGAAAAATGATTCTTACATTGCAAAGAGGGTTCAGATATTTTCGCACTCATTTCATAATTTCATCGCACTTGTATATCGAAAGCTTAGTTTCATTGTTTGAATTGTAATTTACGTGAAAGCTATATGTTTTATTTAATGATAACGGTCTATATTTACTTTAAAGATAAACATGTCAGTTTCCGATTCAAAGGTTAAAAGGTAACAATCGTATATCGGAAAACGACAAAACCAGAATGAAGACTTAACCCTCGTGACATTAGAAACGCTTCATTGGATCTTCAAGTGGTGATGGAACTGATTGGCCGATTTTGCTTTAACAATACCATCGATGGCTCTCGAAAAAGAATTTATCTCCCTTGTTTTATAATAAAAAATCAACTCTATTGTCAATAACAGTAAGTTAATTTTGAAATAGCATAAATCTTTTTATTTGGGAAGGTTTAGATGGAATGCATCTGCTTAGCCGGATTTTATGTTCCATTGATTGGCATTGTTAAAAATCACTGTCAGGGTACTCCAAATGCCCTCGGATCTTTTACAAACCGATAAGCCTATGGAAGTATACACAATTATTTGATCATAATACCCAATTACTATCTCCACATTGCTTTGAGAGAATAGTGATACAATTCAAAATAACAAATTTTACAGGAGAGCTGTTGCCCCCAATGGCATATTTTTAGTTTAAGTTATCGACACAAGAGAATATGGACTACTATTGATTCTCCGGAAAAATAGTGACTCAAAAATATTAAATTAAAAGCAGATCTGTTTGAAATTCAAAGTGGTTAACACAATCAATAACATAATGACACTCTAAGGTACCACGACGTCTATTTGTCTGATTTAAATATAAGTTCTTAACAAAATAAAGTATATTAGTTAGATTCAGTTGTGTATTTATCTTTAAACCTTATAAATTTTGTATTGACTGAATAGTTTTCGAAAGCATCAATATTTTAAACAACTAGCAAATTCTCTTATGTTTCGAGGTTCCTGATTATGTTAATTTGAAACAGAAAGATTTGTTTTTAGCTAAATTTTATTTTTTGAGTGCAATATAGAACAGTAACCTAATAGTTTACAAGTTTACAATGTAGAATTTGTATTTTTTTAAACTACGTTAAGTAGCATTTAAATTCCCGTATAAATATAGTATTTCGCAATTTAACATAGCAGCAGTACTTCTCTTTCTCTTTATTGCTGACAGATTAGCACTTTACTGTGATTACACCTGATAGTAAGTGACGTACAGTCTAAGATGGAAGCACGCTAATCTGTTATGAGGCAATTCACCTGTTATAGTTTCTACACAGCATCGTACCGGACCACAAATCTATTTATTTTCCTGTATGTCTTTGTTGATTGGGTGGTAACTAGCAGCCATATTAGAAGATGTAAATATACTTTTAATCGTGAATACATAATCTTCATCGAGAATGACCCACACACGTGCAAAATTTAAGTTATGAAGGTCCAATTTTCCAGCCCCATTATTCACACTTACTAATATTAAGTTTAGAGATTTATAGGCTTGCTCAAATATCTTAATGAAAATTGAATAGACTCTGAAATTGCGCGTTGTTGTCCCAAGACTGGAGGTCAATGACTCAAACTAACTTCATCAGTCGGGCCATTTGATGAAAAATCTCTCGGTATAAGTTCAAAGAATAATTACTTGTCACTAATACTTTAAAAGCTTTTATAGATGTTGAACATTTTAAAAGTGTCCCTAGCGAGTATAATTCGTATAGTTTTCGCATATTAAATATTGATTGACATTCATTTTAATTTGTGCTTTTAAGATGTTAATTATATTTTTAATTAAAATCTAAAGCTTTCTTGTTAAAAAGGTATCAAGTCCCTCGAAACTATATGTATTAAACATGCTACATAAATGCTTCGTTAGTATTGTGATTGTATTGATCGGCTGTGTCTCAATGTTTGTGTTTAAAAGTTTTCAATAAATATGCGTTTTTCTAGCAGTTGCTGTCAGTGGTGGCTGCGTAGTTCATAGTCCAGTGAAGATATGAGTAAATGCGTTATTTATCGCATCGAACCAATAAATTAAATTCACCTGAAGACACGCAAAAAATTTCAACAAATTGGGTCCTGCCGTTTAGTAACAGTTCAGTAACATAGACTTACACATAGGAATAATATATATAACGATAAGAATTAATAATGTAATGTCAATACATATGTATGTATATATAAGAGATATCCAGGTATCTATTGACTCATCACGATATCTCTGGAATCATAAGACATAGGGACTTGAATTTTGGTAAGAATATTCATTTTGCCGAGTATAGGTTAGTTAAGAACGGATTTCTCGGAATTCCTCCCTCAAATGGGTTGCGGGGGTGTTAACTATTGACTCATCACGATATCTCTGGAACCATAAAGCGTAGAGACTAGAAATTTGATAAAACAGTTTGCCTACATTAATGAAAATGCTTTCCAAAAAACATTCCACGCAGACTAAGTTGCAGGTTCAGCTAGTATATATAAATATATTAGAGATATCCAGGTATTTATTGACTCATCACGATATCTCTGGAACCATGAGGCGTAAAGACTTGAAATTTGGTAGGAATATTCCTTTTGCCGAGTAGAAGTTACCTGAGAACGGATTTTACGAAAATCCAACCCCGCAACCCCCCTTGCTGGTTGTGGGGGTGATATCTGATAGACTCATCACGATATATTTGGAACCGTAAGGGCCAGAACCTTGAAAGTTGGTAGGAATATTCCTTTTGCCGAGTAGAGGTCATGTTTCCTATTTGTAAAACAATTTGCCTAAATTAATGAGATTGCTACCCAAAAAACACTCCACGGAGTCGCGGATTCAGCTAGTATAATATAAAGGGTTCATTTGCTATTCGTGTGTGGTCCATTTGAAATTGTTCGTGCTGTCAGTCTTTGCCATTTTTCAAGTAGACTGTTATACATTTTAATTGGCATTACAAATGCACTATTACCGAAATGTTGGTTTTGCTCTTCGGTAAACCTAACAACCATAATCATAAATTGTGATCATGGTTGTTAGTAGTAAATTTATAAAATCGGCGTATTATTTGTGAATTTTTCCCTGGGTAAAGGTTTGACTTCTTACTATCAAAAATACTTACTCTTCAGCCTAAATCTGAAGACTCCAATGCCTCATTTAAAGATGTAGATTTTTTGAGACATAATGGAGATCCAAATTGTTAGTTTATAATGGAATTGTGCTATTAGAACAAATAAGTAAAGTAAATCTCGCGATTTCATTATATATATCATCATCAGTCATACATTAAAATAATATAGGGTGCAAACTATATTTTACGATTAAAAATTACTGTAAAAGTCTACTTGAATAAAGAAGAATTGAATCTGTATCGAATGAAAGCCAAACTTAGTCAAGAACTTATTACTCTCATGTCACAGCCAAGCGATGAAAAAAATTACTGTATGGGACCTTCTTACTTAACAATATTAGAAAACACCGCTAGTTCCTTGAAAGTTCTGCGAGATTTACCAGATCTATCTTTCGTGTGCAAACATTAACGTATAATTGTGTTAGAAGTAAGTTTGACATGTAACCAGGACTTTGTCTTGCTCTTAATGTGTGATAAGTGGCCAATTTTAGTTTATGCACATAGTTTATGTAAGGTTTATAGTTAGTCATAAATATTTATTTGTATTTCCTCCTTTTTATGGGTATTTTATTGAATGACACAGCTGAAATACAAAATAACGCTCGGTTATGTAACGATCTCCGAGTAAAGTTCGCTCTAGTTGACTGAAGGGAGTTCACTTCTTATATAACTTAGTATGTACTTAAGACCACATCATAACAGTGCAAACTTCATCAGAGTGAAGTTAATAATTGGATATATAAGTATTATTTAATTTATATCTATTAACATGACATATAAATAAAACTATACATAAAGGATTATCACTAATATATAGTTTAAAAAAGTTTAAGTTAGAAACCTGTTAGTGCCTGCGTACAGAATATAAATGTCAGAAGAGAAAGTTCTTTGGCAAACTAAATTTTAAGTCTTATTTATATATATCTAAAACTTTAAATTTCCGAGACTTTAATTCTCATTAAAGTATTAAGTGTCGAAAATACAAATAATTTATTGAAAACTCAAATGACAAATTGTAAATAAAAATACCACTTTTTTAAATATTAGAAACTATTAATAAAATTTTGTTTTTTGAATTTAAAATAATATTATTTTATAAAAAAATTTAATTTTAAATTATTAAATGACGAGTGGCAAATTGAAATGCCACGTGTTGTCTGGAAATATTAAAACTTCCTAACCTTAATACGAATTAGCACACAGAACGTTGCAAATCTTCGTGACGCGTTTCATCCGTTAAAAAATTACTTTCATGCCTAAAGAAGTATCACTTCAATAATTTTTATTAAAAAATGAATTGAAACATAACTTTCTCTACCTTTTAGTATTAAGAATGGACTTTACTCGAATGAGCATTACATAGCTTAATATAACAGCTAAGTTTCATTTAATACCCTCACAGTTCACAGAACATCTAATGTAATTTTTTATTAAAAAAAAAAAATTCACCAGCTGGTAACTTACTAATTGTTCTAGTATATATACTACGTCTTTACGTCTATCTAACCTGAGGAGGATGTATGACATCAATAAACCGATCCATCACAGTAATGTATTTAGACGTCGCAACCAAATTAATTGCACACAAAGTCACCTTTGTTCTCATCAAAGCAATCTAATTACTTCTATGAGCCGGCTAGTTATAAGACATGGTTCACATTAAACTCTGTTCAGAAATTCAATTGTTTGTTAAATGAAAATTTACAAGAGAAAGCATAAAATGTACTATATAAGATGTGGTATATCTAATAATAGAAGTAGTCGTAAAAATCCATGGGAAATGTTCTAGCACATCATAAAAATGTGTTTTTTTAAACATTTTTAGGATATTGTCGTTGCGGATGATGTTATTGACTTTCTATTTCTAGTAAAGTAAGTAAGTAAGTAGCAGCCCATTAACGTCCCACTGCTGGGCACAGGCCTCCTCACTCCCAGGAGTGAGGGTTTTTAAAGCATAGACCCACCACGCTGCTCCACTGCGGATTGGCAGGCATAGTATACAAAAGTGCACTCTCTATTCCTTCACTCTCATAGTCCGATGTGACGGGAGAATCCGACACGACCGGAGAGAGATCAGGCGCAGGACCGAGGGCTTAACGTGCTCTCCGAGGCACGGGGGTGGGTCACACCGCCAACTTCCCAACTTCGGGCAAATATTGAGAAGATCTTAATAGAAAACTCGATATTGATATTTGAATTGCCCCAACCCGGGACTCGAACCCAGGACCTCATGTCTTAGTCGAACATGCTAACCACTAAACCAATGAGGCAGTATATATATTATGTGTGAAAATGAACCATAATACGTAATTAGACTGCTTAAAGCCGCTGCAATCCTCACTCTCAAATATTTGGAAGTGAACGCGTGATTAGCGTCACGAAGATGTGCAGCTTTTTTATGCTAATTCCTTTGAAGGTTAGGTAGTTTAAATATTTATGAATAATATGTGGCATTTTAATTTGTCACTCGTCATTTAATAAATGTAATATACTATTTTTCATAAAAGAAACAATATATCATAAATTCCCTTTTCTAAATTTTAAATTGAAAAACAAAATTTAATCAATAATTTCTAATCTTGACAAAAACGTGCCATTTATATTTACAATGCGACAATTGAGATTTCAATAAATTATTTCTATCAATTTTCGACACTTAATATTGTAATGACAATTAAATTCCAAACATACCTTCCCTTTTCCCTCACTCTAAGTCTCGGAAATGTAAAGTTTTAGATTTGTATAAACATAAACAAGACTTATAAATGAATTCGCCAAAGAAATCTCACTTCTGACATGTGTACTTTGTACGTACGCACTTTTAACTTTTTTTATAATATTGTAATACGAAGCAATAGGTTACGGGCATATTTCTTAAAAGTACTATATGTAGGTCATGTTCCTTCTATTACCATAATTTCATCTTTCATTGACTCAGCATTTGATAACCAATCCTTATCATACTTTGCATTGCAAATATAATATTTTTTTCATATTGTGGACTTGAAAGTAAACGCATTATAGTAAGTAAAAAAAAAACAACTATGTATTTATATTTGGATATTGTTAAATTGAAATATTTAAGATTTTTTTCTGTTTATCTGATCTCTTTTTGGGATTCGCACGGGGCCAGTAACCTTTTGCAGATTAACGCACTCCATTCTTGGACTATAAAATAATTTACCATCAGGTTAGATTAAAGTCAAGTGCTAACCTGTCTGTAATAAAAAAATTGTATTGGCAATGTAAGTAGTATTAATAGTAGCACATCACATGACCACCAAGCTTAAATGAGTCAACTAATGGATACCCCGTGTTCCAGACCGGTGTGGTGTTTACCAAACGCAATTATTGTCCGCGTCCATTTTGCAATATGAGATTTAAAGGCCAAATTAACTGAATTAGAAACTGGAGGGCCGTACAAAGACCTCTGCCCCTCGATGTCGATCCAATGAACCGCCTCAAAATACCTGCAATCGATAATTCCAAAGGGAGTATAATATGTTGATATTTGAATAACCACTAATAGGCATGTCTGCCTGAATTCACCACAGAAATTTATATTTTTAAACTACTGAAGATACTAGACTGTATTAAGTTTCTGTTTACTTAGAAGTACACCACTAGTAGAAGTCTTATATAACATCTAGTGTATATCTAGATGTCTTAATGTCTATTGTCAATTTCAAATTACTTTTTCTTTTTACCAATATAACTAAGTATGATGATCAAGTAAATGGTTACGCAAATAACAGTTCCAGATGTAAATATGTAAGAACTTAGGGTTTCAAGCCTATGATTAGATCAAGATATATGTCCAAACTAACAAGAAAAATTGATCAAGATAAGGCTTGAATGATTTTCAAATTATAAATGAAGATAAGTCCATAAAAAGGCAGATCAGAGCTGATCAGGAAAGGATTAAAGAATAGGTTTATTTATGTGACACATCTATAGCATCGCCACGTCGCCTTTCTTATAGTGTTTTTTTAAGTACGGTATATACAGCGAGTGACCTAAAAATTTCGATGTTGCACATCTGAAAGATCAGTTTTTATTAAAACTTCCAATATAGTAGTAATTATTTTTCTTATGGGTTCGTTAAGGAGCTTTTAACAATAAAATACTGTTAATATTATATTTATAGCATAGTTTAATTCAATATCAGTTTGGTAGAATACAGTTGTGTTGCGTGTATACAAAAATTAACTGAAAGTTAAATTTTGTATCAGTGAAGTATTTACAATAAAGTTTCAAAACTAAAGCTCTATAAATCTGTCTATTGGTGTTTTAATACTAAAGCTTTATCAATCCGTCTATGTTTATCCAGCTCAGTATATAGTTTGAATTTTAGGGTGCTTTTTTATAGATTATATTACAATGTTTTTATAAAGGATATCAGACTAATGGGGAATACATAGCTCACAAAAGATACAGGTCTATAATAGTAAATAAATGGTTTTCATCTTATATGAGGGAAACGATCTAACAATGGCAAATCAGTCTATTGCGAGCAATTTATAATTTTCTCGGTCAGTTAGGCCATGGGGTTTGACAATGGTGTCCCCTGCAGATTTCGGTCCGCTTTAAACAAGGGTTTTTGTCCCAATTATAGTGAGGTTAGTGATTATTTCCGCTAATGTCTACTATAAACATGGAATATATAAACTTCATTTATTTTGGATCTTCAATTAATATAAATACATTTTCTATGTACCTAGTAATGTTGTGTCGACTGATATTGTTGCGAAATTAAATTTATTAAGAACCTTTAGGAAAATTAGATTTTAGACTACAATATTTTTTATGCTGAAAGGTTCGAGCTTTACTGTGATCTTGCCTGTTAATAAATCAAAAGTAGCATTAACCTGCTAAGAAGCTTCAAACCAGACCAGACCAAGACAAAATGTCCTTACAAATATTGTGTGCCTGCAATAAACTAAATGAAACTATTGAAAAGATTATCTTGTGGTCTTAGCCAATAGAGTGATTCTTGAGGAAGGTTGAGGTGCACAATTTGTCAAAGCATTGTATAAATATTACGATAATCATTACAAGTTTCGAAAAGATTTAAGCCGCCTGAGAGTTTCATAATAAAAGGTTTAATTCAATATGCAAACTTAAATATTCCTACTTATGCAATTAAAAGTAAAGCTCCTATAAAATATATTTAAATGTCTAAATAAAGTATTTGAAATGAATGCAAAAAACCTCGAATACTGTGCTTGACTTTTAAAACTTGCATTAATCATTTAGCCATTACAGTCTGAAAAGTTTTAATACTAATTCAATTCGTAACTCCGAGACCGGCCCTAAACATTAATCAGCGACGTTTAGAGAAGGAAAACTCGTGCCTTTCGTAAATACGACCAATCAGCGCTTTCATTTCTAACAATACATATGAAATCAAGGATAAGATCTTCATTGAAAACTATGAAGATAACTCTGCTATGTGGTATTGGAAGCATTTTAAAATTGAATTTAAAAAATACTTTTTTGACTGCCTCATTGGTCTTGCAGTTAGCTTGTTTAACTACAAATAACGAGGACTTGCTTCATGTCTCAATTTAAAGATTTTATTAGATTTTCTACTAGCTAATGAGGAAAGCTAAATAACAAAACTCGGCTATAAGAGGTTTTGTTTTATTGGAATTGTTTAATTAGGGTAAAAAATAATAATGGTAAAAAAGGTGAGCAGTCTATTTAAGTCCCACCACTGGGCACAAACATCCTCAGTAACAGGAGAGAAGGACAAAATTAAAAATATTCCTCTAAATGAGGAAACATGCTTTAAGGTTCCGATAGGTAAGGCGCTGATATTAGCCTTTTTAAGCAACAAAGTTTTAAACAACTTAGTATATATATATATAAATTAGATTCATGATTTATGAAAATGTCTGTGGGTAAGGAAAATCACCCAATAACAGACAAACCTTATACTGATATATCTTTTCTAGTTTATTCATTGATATTTAAAAAAAAACAATTGCCTAACGTTTTGGATAGTTCCATGCATTGCGAATTCCCATACACTTGTCTGAATCAACTACAAGTTGACATGATACCATAGTTCTGACTCAACACGAGCAATCAGAAATATAAGCAGCTCATTCTTTTTAAGTCATATTATCTATTTCGCTTCTCGGTAACTGTCGTAACAAAATATGCATAGATATCACCAGACAATAGAAAGAAAAAAAGATAAATCAGTTACAAAGTAACCGTTACTAACGATGCGTGTGTCGCTTCGAAGGTCGTTAAGTTTTTTTTTGGTAATTTATAAACTGTGACTGATTATTTATGTAATTGATTATATGGAAATTGTTGCGGGATTTCTGACAAAAAGCAAAAATACGTACAACCATTTATTTCTCCATTTTTTAGAATAATTTAATTTTTAACTAATGTTGTGGTTACCTTAGAAAGTTGCACACTTCACCAATTTGTAGATGTAAATTTATATATTATAATATATGAATAGTGTAGCAAACTACTGGTGGTACTTAAATAAATAAATAGATAAATAAATAACAATTAAAACAGTTGAGTTACGTTTTAAATTTAAACATAAGACACATATGTTAAAAATTAAAACATACATATACACAAAACGAACTTTTTGCACCATCTCAAAGTTTAGCGCGTCATGGCGCTACACCAGAGACTTAATTTAATAAATAAAAGATAACAATGTATAGTTAACTATTAGCAAACATAAAAACCATAACATTTGGTAGTCTTTCATGAACATTTAATTCCCAAGAGCCTCTTTAGCATCAATCGATCCGCGGGGCAATCGACCCAAAATTGTCCATGCGGGGTGGGGCAGGCGACGATTATTTCCATTATAAAGCGCAGGCGAATTACAGGGGCCAATAAAACGCGGTAAGACAATCTAAGGATTATTTCGTCTTAAAACTGCTTCTTATAAAAATGCATAGAATTGACAGACAAGATAGGCTACATTTCTATCTTATTAAAAACTACTGTTAATTTTTTACCTATTGACTGATACCCCTTAGGGCAAACATACATAGTTAATAAGAAATCTATGAGACTACAATTAATACCGATCATTTGGTTTTGAAATCGTAATTTATTAATATTCTCTTAAATGTAAATAAAATTTCACAAATTTCGTAAAATTCATCTTTCAAATGTTGATTAATAACTCTTTTCTGAAGGTTTTGTTAGAGTCATTGACATCCGTCAGTATAAAATAATATAAAGAAATTGTAAACGCTGTACTGTAGACATTCTAGTTATTAAATCCCTTGGCAGACGTTATATCGAAGAGGTAGCTTTACTCGCGAAATATCACAAATTCTGCATCAAATACTCGGTATTACTTTTCCATTAGTATTCGGATTTTTGTTTGCAATTTCTTTTCTCCAATATTCAAGGTAGAAGCTTGTTCGTATTGATGGAAATGTAAAGGAAAGATTGTTGAAATATGATGCAAAGTTAAAAATGTGATACGTCTTGTCTTGTCTTGTCTCTGGACCTCTTGGTAAAATATGACTTGGTGAATTGTAACATGAAAATATTGTATCCATATATATATGCGACATTATTAAATAATAGTGTAATCATATATAGAAAAAAGTAATAAATGAAATATAAGGTTCAAATGACAACTCTCTGCGTCATTCCACATCATTCGGTATCTTTACTTAGTATAAAACGAAGTCGCTTCAGTCGTCAGTTCGCTTAGATCTTTTAAACTATACAAAAGATTTTAAAGCAGTGTTCAGCAATTTTCTTTTTTAAGCCAACTATTTTGGCGTTTGGAACGGTCATTGAACGAAACGCAGCAAAATAATGTAGTATTATAATGATGATGGTAAAAAAATTAAATACCCGACTGAGATTGTCGTGTGCTCCTCAAGCCAGGGCGCGAAGGTACCCTGACAACTTTAGATTTGAAGTCATTCTTTGATACCATTATCAGCAGTACGTTAGAATTATTATGTGAAAAATAAACCACATTTGACGATTCAAAGGTGCTGTAAAAGCCTACTCGAATAAATAATTTTTGAATTTTAATTTAAATGTTGCTACTTCACATGTAGTCTTACTCACCAATCCAATTTCTGCCTGGTGTCAGTGACTGACTACAACTGGACTCTGATTAATTTAGCACTAGCTGGAACTGTAATAAAATAAATTACACGTAATTGATGATTAATATAGCAATTAAGAAATCTTTATTCAAGTTGGTTTATACAGTTCTTTTGACCACAAATTTAGCCATTTATTGTTATATTTACGATTAAGATCATATTTAGTATAAGTAGAAGTTAGAATTAGGATAAGATTTAATAGTAAATGCAGGCAATCTTGTTTGGAGTAGTGGGAAGTGTGCTAGGTACACACTTTCTCTTATGAAAGGAGGCTTTTGCCCAGCTATGGGAGGCCAAAAGCAGGTGCTGATCTTATATCTTAAATATAAATCGTATTTGCAATTTACTAAATAACTATCATGCGAAATCTTTGTGATATATATTGCTTCAAACAGCGTCACGCTTCGTTAAATCTTCTGAAACCACTAATAGGCTAAGAGGCGTTCGTAACTATTACAAAGTATTTTTCACATTTATATAATTTTGACATCGTAGTCAGAGTCACAGTGTTAGTAATGGCTTCCCTAGGAGAGGCTAGGCGTTCGATTCCTGGCAGAGCATATTTAGGGAATATTATTTCTTAATGTGTGTAGCTCTGTGTCGGGCGTGATTACTTGACACGCTTTCAGCAAACCAAATATAGTGTGATCCGGGTAAATTACTTCTTACAGGTTAAGAGCACCACCATCTTAGAATATAATATATTATACGTTTACGTAGATACGTTTCATACAAATATAATAAAAGTAAAAAGTGCTAAAGGAATATACTTCCCTAATTTTGTAACAATTTTGAGTGATGTACCTTTACTTACTCCTAACGTTACATAGTATAGTAGTCATCATCAATAAATGGGCTATCCAATACTAAAAGAACGATGCTGTTTAAATGAAATATGGTTAGGTTAGACTAAGCGCGCTTTTATCTTAGATTATATGTCACTTACCGTCAAGTGAGGTCGTCAACATTAAAAAAAATAAAAAAATATTGTAACTATAAGCTTAATACTTTATGCAATAATGAAAAATTAGTTTGGATTTGTTGTAGGTACAAGATGAAAGTCAGGGGTACACCAATATTTTTGGACTAGTATTAGTTTTAATAATAATTGTTAAGATAACTCATACTAGCATTATATTCAAATTCTTGGTACATTCACTACATTTCGTAGCATATCATATTTTTCGTATCCCAAATCTAAAGATTTGTTGAAAAAGAAAACCATAAAGTTACCTTCGGATCATAAAACGCACTTAAAATATTTACATATCGTTGTATATAACAATGTGCGTCTCATAATCTACTAAAGTCCATAACAATTAATAAACTTACAATGTCTGTTTGTAACTTGAAGCTTTGCTTAATGCAAAGGTCAGGATGTATCAGATATTTTAGTAAGAAGGTAAGAAATGCCCTCTAACGTCCCACTGCTGGGCATAGGCCTCCTCACTTACAGGAGTGAGGATTTTTAGAGCATAGACCCACCACGCTGTTGATGAGTCCAAAAGGGCACTCCTTTATTCTCATAGTCCGGTGTGACGGCAATCCGACATGGTCTTAGAGATACCAGGCGCAGGACCGAAGGCTTAACGTGCTCTCCCTTCAACTTCAGGTTGAACTGTCTGTTTGTAATAAGAAATTTTCACTTAATGCAAATGAGAGTATATACTATACTTATATCAAAAGATACATATTTTCTGTCTAATCTTTGATGATGGCAGACAGTTGTTCTTGTAAAGAATAAATTGAGCTCCTTTCAATTTTGAACCAAAAGCAGTGCTAGTGAAATATATATGTCGGAAAATAAGAGAGAAGGAGAAGAAGCATAAAGCATGGGTATAGAGCTCTACGCCGACATCATCGTTAGCGTGGATCACATTCATACTGAGGCCGTTGGTGGGTAAAGTTGGTGCAATCAAACACTTTATTAATTAACTCTTTTTATGATTATAATGTACAATCACTTAATGTTGCCGATAACAATTTACACAAACTCATTAATAATAATAGCTAAGAACGCGACAGTTTCAATAGTCAACCACTCTGGCGGACCGTCACCCGAGAACCGCCGCCGGCTCACGACACATGACTCTGTCCCACGCTGATAGATAGGTGGCGCCAGCGTTCCACAGCCTACCGCACTCCAGCATATATATTTTTATTATCGACAGTTTAACGCGTGATGATACAGTTTAAATGGAACCGCGCTAATCTAGTATGAGGCGATATACCTCATATGGTTTCTACACAGCATCGGACCAGAACAGAAATCTCTTTGTTTAGCTAAACGTCTTTGCTGGTAGGGTGGTAACTAGCCACACCCGAAGCCTGCCACCAGCCCAGGCTCAGGCAAATTAGAAAATACAATTTCCATAATTCGCCCTACCGGGAATGGAACCCGGGGTCTCTGGTAGGAAAGCGAGTAATAAGCGTCTATATATGTTTTGTTAAGTGTTTATTTAAAGGAGCTGTCTCTTATTGTATAATTCGAACACTGATTAGATTCCGCGCACATCGTAAATCCTAGTCGGTGATGTGATTTACGCTAATTTCATTTCGCGCGCCAGTCTAAACGCGCCTTAATCACGCTTAAAGACGCAATCCGCGGCTGTATAAATTTTACTCCTTTGAACGGTTACAGAGACATGTAATTTGCATCCGGATTTAATTGTAACATATAGGATTTATTCGATTTACATACAGACCTTTTAATCTTATTAACATTTTCACCATTTAAATTGTTTATATTCAAGGATAATGCAAGTCTTATGTTTAAAAATGTGAGCGTATAAAGCGGCTCGAATAAATTATCAAAAACTGCGAAATTAAAAAACTTAAAACTGCATGCGTACAAAGTACAGATGTCAAAAGTGAAACTTCTTTGGCAAACTAATTTTTAAGTCTTGTTTATGTTTATACAATTCCAAAAACTTTAGATTTCCCTGACTTAGAGGGAGCGAAAAAGGAAGATACGTTAGGAATTTAATTGCCATTAAAAAATTAAAAGTGTCCAAAATAATACAAATAATTTATTAAAATCTCTCTCAATAATTTAATTTTTAAATTTTAAATTTTCGAAAGAGAATTTAGGAAATATTTTTATTATATTAATTTTTATATTAAAATATTAAATGACGTGTGGCAAATTGAAATGCCACATGTTATTTGTAAATATTAAAACTCCTACCCTTCAAACGATTTGGGATAAAAAACGCTGCATATCATGTTTCATCCGTAAAAATTTTACTCTTTTCACTTTAAAAATCAACAACACGTACATATTTTGTACTTAATATTTCCCCAAAATATGACAAAGAATGAACAGTTATAATTAATAAAAGATTGATGTGTCCTTAAAAAAAATTAGAGTTTAACAATACAAATTACAATAAATGCTTTTTTGTTATATATTCACAAAGCGGTAACAATATTATTTACATTGTTGTGTATTATATTGACAATAATATTAAATAAATAAAAATATTGTAATAGTGTATTGACTGTAACTTTCGCTCCTTTACTTGACGAGATACTACCTTACACAAACGACCGTTACATAGCTGAACGTGAAAGCTCATTGTCCTTCACTACCCATAAAATAAAGCGCACGTCGAACCTAAAGAATTTTTGACTTAAATTAAAAAAATAATTAATACATATTTCAAAATGCCATAGAACTTGTTTAATTTTAATTTATTACGCTGCTCCACTGCTCATTGGCAGACTTAGTACACAAGTAAACTCTCTATTCCTTCACTCTCGTAGTCCGATGTAACAGAAATCTGACGCGACCAGAGAGACACCAGGCCTGACGGCTTAACGTGCTTTCCGAGGCACGTGTGTGGATCACAACGCCAACTCCTCAATTTCGGGCAAATATTGAGAAAATCTTAACATAAACGCCAATATCGATTTTAAATTTGCCCGACTCAAACTCATGTCTGTAGTCGAACAAGCTAATCACTAGATCCATATATAACATAAATAAAAATGTGTTGGAGAATAAGAGAGAAGGAAGCATAAAGAATAGGGGCGTAGAGTTCTCCGCCGACAACGCCATTAATGGCATCCATAATTTCCACACTGTGGGCGTTTGTTGGGTAATGTTGGTGCAATAAAACGCGTTAATTAACTCAGATTATAATGTACTTAATTTTCCCGATATCAATTTACACAAACTTATTAATAATATATAATATAATAGCTAGGAACGCGACAGTTTCAAAAGTCGACCGCACCGGCGGGCTGTCACCCGAGAACTACCGAGAGACGCGCGCCGGACTGCCAATATAGACTCTGTTCCACATCGATAGACAGATAGCACCAGCGCTCTATAGACTTCCGCACTCCGACAAATATATTATGACAGAAGCTCTTATCTTCCAATGGAAAGATCATTGGGCTTTTGTACAGAGAGTAGTGGGTTTAAATCCTGAGGGATCTGTGAACTTATTTGGTTGTGTGTTGAATGAAAACGTCGTGAAGAAACTTGCATTTATCGGAAGCAATTCTGGGGTTTATATTTATAACCCATTATGGGGTTTATATTGAAGCAGCGGAATGTTCATGGGCTGTTATTACTTTACTCACTTTAAATGTATAAATTATAATAAATATTTTATAAACTAAGTAGAAATATCCAGTCGATGCGCCTTTGAACCAGGAGCGCCAGGAGGCTTCGTTTACGAATGCATTTTGTATGAGCTAGCGAACGCTTTAGATTACCTTCCTTTAATTACTCTCAGAGTAAACACGGCAAAGCGACGCGTGTGTAATCACGATTAGTAATTAGGTAGTATAAGGCAGTTATATTCAAGGGACGTTTAGGGTGCTGTCGTAACTTGGGCTAGCTATAAAAAGTTCAAATTATTTTATTCAAAAAAAAACAAGATATTATTTCGTTTGGTAGATCTCCTGAGCAGGAAGACAGATTTTAATGAAAGTTTTTATGTGTCTTCAGGTGGATTCAAGAATTGTTTGTTCATATGAGTACGGTAACGGGAATTACGCGGATGGTACCTCTTAAACAATTTGCCCGATTGACTTAAAACAAAGTGATTCCTTTCGTTATGTAGACATACACTAGGAACGGTGTTCCCCATATCCAGACTGAAACAGGATATATGTATGCTATTACAGAAAGAGATTTGATTGGCAGAATTTTCCAAAATTAATTTTGTAATTTCATCAATAGAAAACTCTATTATCAGTAAGTAAAATAGTGAAAAAGAACATGTGAAACTGATATTGATAGAAGAGTGAATGCAGTAAATATGGTATATGGTGCTCGGCACGCCTTTATGAATAGCCATATGGTGTCTCAAAGAGCCATACTGGCTAGTATGCAAGAGTGTTGGTGCCACCACTTATGTATGGTAGTGAAAGTTGGGTATAGCAGAAGAAGCATGATTGTAAAAAAATTGCGGTAGAGAGGAGAGCGTTGAGAAATGAGAGGTATAAGTGCATTGGAACTGAGTGACCAATAAAGAAATAGTGTGATAAGGAATCGTTGTGGTGTAAAAGAAGACGTAGTGACTAAAATTGAGAAAGGTATGCTTAAATGGTTTGGGCATGTAGAGACAATGACTGAAAGGAGACTGACACAAAGGATTTATGAGTCAAGAGTGAATGCGAAAGTTGGAAGGGGAAGACCAAGGCGAACGTTCCTGGACCAAATCCAGGACATTTTAAATAAGGGCCAGGTCAAGGGTACTCTAAACCGACGAACTTGTATGAAAGGTTTAATGAGAATAAAAGAAGCGAAGGAGATTTGCAAGGATCGTGGCAAGTGGAAGGATGTTGTCTCTGCCTACCCCTTATGGAAATGAGGTGTGATGCTATGTATGTGTTATTAAAAAAGTTTTCCATCATCAATTTTATTACATCATTTTTTTTTATCCAAAAAATATAATATGTTTTAGTATATATCGATAATGCCTGCCAATCCGCAGTGGAGCAGCGTGGTGGGTCTATGCTCTAAAAACCCTCGCTCTTCGGAGTGAGGAGGCCTGTGCCCAGCAGTGGGACGTTAATGGGCTGCTACTTACTTACTTACTTACTTATATATCGATAAACCATTTCTATTCTGATGCCAATATAAGGGCATTAAACATATTCTTAATTTCGTATTTTCTTTATTGTAGATACAACATCTTATTTATATTACAATGTATAATAATACATTTTAAACTGCTATTTATATGCAATCTTAGAAGCAACAAGAAAGAAGCATACATTGGCATTTAATATATTAAAGCATTATAGTCAAGATATTAAAGCTTGTATGAGCTTTACGACTGCCACGTTAAGTTCCTATAACCTTAACGTAAGAAATTCACTGCGTACAAGTCAAGAGCACATGTTAAGAAAGTTTGTTAATATTTAATGAATTTGTCGAGAATGGCGTTGATTTGTTACTTTACATTTAATTTTCACCCTAAAACCGCCAACCGCTAATTCAATAATTTGACAAGCGAACATATATTGCATAGACAATGGGTTTTGAAATGATTTTAACTTATTAATAGAACTGATATTATTTGTATAGCGTAATAAATATTGAACAGACCGAAAACAAATATACTGTTTACATCATTATGTAGTAGCATTATTAAACGGTAATGGTTTTTGAAAATTGTGATAGCTAAATCAAGTAGATCACCGATGGAAATTGAATTATAAATGTACTGGATATTAACTGCCACATCGGTCTAGTGGTTAGCATGTTCGATTACAGACATGAGGTCCTGGGTTCGAGTCGTGGGTCGGGTCAATTAAAAAATCAATATTGAGTTTTCTATTAAGATTTTCTCAATATTTGCCTGAAGTTAGAAAGTTGGCGGTGTGATCCACCCCCGTGCCTCGGAGAGCACGTTAAGCCGTCGGTCCTGCGCCTGATCTCTCTCCGGTCGTGTCGGATTCCCGTCACATCGGACTATGAGAGTGAAGGAATAGAGAGTGCACTTGTGTACTATGCCTGCCAATCCGCAGTGGAGCAGCGTGGTGGGTCTATGCTCTATAAACCCTCACTCCAAGGAGTGAGGAGGCCTGTGCCCAGCAGTGGGACGTTAATGGGCTGCTACTTACTTACTTACTTACTGGTTATTTATTTTTTATGATTGGATTTATGGTATTGAGGTAAATTATTAGAACTACAAATTTCTCACTCAGACTTAATTAAAAGTGGAACAACTTTAGTTAACCAAGTGGAATAATAATTATTTTGAAGTAAACATATGCTGCTTTGGAAGAATAGTGATGTAATTTACAGAAACTTAGTTTACAGTTATTCCTCAAGGACAGAATGTGTTGACTTAGTTTACAGTAATTAGTTAAAAGGACTGCCTCATTGGTCTAGTGGTTAGCCTGTTCGACTACAGACATGAGGTCCTGGGTTCGAGTCGTGTCCCGGGTCGAGACAATTCGAAATCAATATTGAGTTTTCTATTAAGATTTTCTCAATATTTGTGTTGGGAAAAATTTGGCGTTGTGATCCACTCTCGTGCCTCGGAGAGCACGTCAAGCCGTGGCATCAGCATGGTGGGTCTATACTCTAAAAACCCTCTATTAATTTTCGACACTTGTAATTTCCCTCAATCTAACACTCGAAAATCTAAAGTTTAAGATTTGTCTAAATAAAAACAAGACGTAAAAATTGGTATTTCAAAGAAATTTCACATCTGACACGTGTATGTTGTACGCAGGCCCTTTGATTTTTTTTGTTTATAGACGGAAATATTTGTGGGCACCAGGACTCACGTTTATTAGATAAGGTTTTGATTAGATAAGAAATCCTAATGAAAGTGTATATTTTATCATTTCAATATACATGCCTATAGACATACATACATACGTTTTATTTAAGAGATTAATTGATAGAGAATATATCTTATATATAAAATTCTCATGTCACAGTTTTCCGAAACGGCTTGACCGATTCTCATGAAATTTTGTGAGAATATTGAGTAGGTCTGAGAATCGGCTACTCTCTATTTTTCACACCTCTAAATGGTAAGGGTGGTCCACCCCAAAATTTTATTATTTATTTTTTTGACAAACTTTTTTATTTTTATTTTTTTGTGACACAACATACAAAAATATATACAACCATAAATTTTCATTTTTCTATCACCAATCCCTATTTTTTAATAGCTATAATAGTAATTATATGGCAAAACAACGTTTGCTGGGTCAGCTGGTAAGTATATATATTTAAGGACATATAATTCTTCTCATTGTATATTATAAAAAAAGACTTAATAACTTTCTCTATTTATATTTATTTAAAAAATAATAGACCAATAAAGAATTGAATTTACATGGGATTGTTTCATTAAGACTTTAGATTAAGTCTTTAAATGCAAATAAGTCGTATAATTTAACAAGCTACTAATTTACGTAATGATATACTTAAAACTAACTTTAAATGTAATAAATAGATACACATGTCGGGAGCAAACGCTTCAGAAATCAAATAACATACAATTTGTAGAGACGGTCAAATTTAATAAATGACGTAGGCTAGAACCCTTTCATCTGGTCGAATATTAATTGCAACAGGGGCCCGGGATTCAAGGTCAGGCTATACATTGTATAATTGTACAACAGTATGGCCCCTCGCAATATATTTAAAATACGATGTAATATGATTATCAGGCTGTCCCCCTAACACAGACAAAATCAATAGCGTCTGCATAAGCGTATAGGTAAAAATTTTAGATACAGACTTTTGCCATGATGGTTATGATATAGAGACGCAGCATTGTACATGTGTTAGTGACTTGTCTAGAAAGGGGGCATTAATTAATAATTTAATTTATATTAACAAAAACTTCAGTAGGTATTTGAAATATCCATGAGAAGGTTTGTAGGTTTTCTTTTTAAAAGTAACTTTTAAATTTCTGTTCTTTATTTTTATTGAGTTATTATGTTCAATTAAATTGTTTTGTAAATTAGTGCTCCCTATTTAAGCTTATGTTAAATATTTACGTTGTTATAAACTTAAAACCCGCACTTATAAATAATTACCGTATATTTTTATAAACAATGCCGAGTTCGATATTAACTGGGTGTGTACTGCGACTTCTGTTGAAGTGTATTTTACTGTAAAAGTTACACACCTGTCGGCGAATCTTTTTTACTACATAAATAAATAAAAGTAATATCACATTGGGTATTTTAATTTTCAATTCAATAAACAAAATTTAATTAATAATTTCTAATATTGACAAAAAATGCCTGGCATTTTTATTTACAATGCGTCAATTGAGGTTCCAATAAATCATTTGTTGTAATTTTCGTCACTATTAATATTTTAATGATACTTAAATTGGTTTGTCAAAGAAGTTTCACTTGTCAATGTGTACTTTGTACCCGGGCACTTTTAATATTAATTCCTGCACTGTTAATTAGTTATAATTGTTACTTTTTTAATACAGTATACAATCAAGTTTTTATCTATCTTAATAAATTCATTAACCCAGTGAATTCTTATCTCTGTAAAATTGAGTAATTATTTCTGTTTCATAAATTTCTAAGAAAATATTATAGTAATATCATATTCTAGTAATTTTGCTCATACACGCCATCGCCCGTTCTATCTCAATACCTGTATAGCGTAGTATTTACAGCGATTGTTCTGTATTTATGCGCCGCGACACTCATATAACGAAGTGTGTTTTATTCAGGACTTTATGATCCTTATCAGATATCAGAACAAGTGTATACCTATAATCTTTCATATCGGTATTTATAGACAGAAACATGAGTAACTTGTTCCTTTCTGATTAAGTTTTAAAAACACAAAGAGGAAACTTAAATTAAAGAACACGTATTACAGGTAAAATGTAAATTCTTGTCTTTAAAATGTTTCAGTGCAATCGTAATACTAATTTTATACATCTTTTACATTGAATCATCACGAAAAAAATCACCTAATATCTTATTTAATAATAAGAAATGCATTCATAACTATTAAATACCAATATCTGTATTGGCAATAAATCAGCAGTTTCATGTGAGAGTGACTCATAAAACCTATGAAAATTATAATAGTGTTCAATTTAGGAGCAATTTTAATTTATTAAGCAGAATTACCCTTTTATATCTATTTCTAAATGGACAATAAAGACGTTTCCATTATGCGAAATAGGTGCTTCGATGCGTGGCCATAACGCATCGCTTCTGTAATGTTGTAAGACAGGTATAAGCCATTAGGGAATAATAAAATATCCTTATCGGGCCATTAGATGCTCATAAAATAACAGTTAGTCATATAATAGCGTGATGGATGTTAATATCGGTGTTTTTCCGACGAGATTGCCATTGCTTTATTTGTTTTGAGCTCCATATCGCTTATATTTTATAAGTCCAATAACATCGTTACAAATTGTTTTTACGTATTCATTTAAAGTCATAGATCTCAAACACTTCGCTAAGACCTAGATATGTATAGCAGTGTCAATGACACCATTGAAAATTCCTAATAAAATAAGCAATATATAAAATTAAAAGCGCGTGAATACAAAGTATACGTCGGCGGGTATTATTTTAAAATATGTTTAATTATTTAATAGTTAGTCATGATACTAAATGTCATTATACCAGATGTTGTGATTTTTATATTGATACTATACCGGTGTCATGGTACTTTGTTAATATTGTTGAATATTGCGATTATACCGGATGTAGGAATTGCAAGCTCAGTGCTATAAATAAGCTAATGAGTTCTCAGTTAATGAGATCGGTCCGATTGTCTTTTTCAGTCCGATTGTCTTTTTCAGCAGCAGCAAACGTTGCTCTAAGCCTAGGTACGAGCCTCGCAGGAGGCGCCCTTAGAGCAACGTTTTCCCCCGACGCAGCAGGGCCCTTCTACGGGCCCACCCCTCGGCAGAGCTTCTGCGCTCGCCATCCCTCTCGGTTACGCTGTAAAAGCCAGTAGGGCTAACAGCAACTACACACTTCGAAAAAAAAAAAATTAATGAGATCATTCTTATAGATCATTCTGTTGCGTGTCATTCAATTATGATAACAGTGTTAGAGTAATTGTTGTGATATTGTTATTATAAAATAGTAAATATTGAGAAAGTTACTTTAAATATAATTATTAAATGAGTTTATACAAGAAATTTGGTGTATTGTTTGCCTCCGTTTGAGGCCGCGCGCCGACGTATACATGTCAGAAGTGAAACTTCTTTGGCAAAGTAATTCTTGTTTATATTTATACAAGTGTAAGACTTTAGATTATACGAGACTTTAATTGACATTAAAATATTAAGTGTCGAAAATGAATGCAAATAATTTATTGAAATCTCAAATGACGAATTATAAATAAAAATGTCACGTGTTTTTTTGTTAATATAAGAACTGAATAATTAAATTTTGTTTTTGAATTTATAATTTAAAGAAGGGAATTTATGAAATATTTATATTTTATGAAAAATGGTATATTAAATTAAAATAAGTCTTCTCTTTATCCGTGTGATATCCAGAAGTTTAGCAGGGTCGAGATTTACGTGATTGCGATGTCTTTGGTTGATGAGCTATGGCAATTCTTTCGATGTAATTACTAAAGAGCTCTCTATATTTAGGTCCTTGTGAAGATTGTTATTTATGTATAAAGGCGCATTAACAATTTTCCTACGTATATTGTTTTGGAAATTCTGTATTATCTTAGACACGAAGACAATTTATACACTACTTATTAGTTACTATTAATTCGTATTTTACTATCATAGTATTACACTAGATAACACTTTAGCAGATAACAGACAAGCCCCCGGTCTGGCTCACGTGTAACAATTAATTTTGAGATGGCTGGCTTTGGTACCACTAAATGGTTAAATACCATATGTCCAAATTGGTATCAGGAAAATTTTATGTTATAGTAGCTTATTGGGTACTGAATGCCTTCCAAGTATCTTGTTAAAATGAGCTTTCTATCAAAGTTTTGTGTCCAGCACCATTCCAAGGTACTAAAGTTAAATACCATATGTCCAAATTGGTATTAGGAAAATTTTATGTTATAGTAGCTTATTGGGTACTGAATGCTTTCCAAGTATCTTGTTAACATGAGCTTTCTATCAAAGTTTTATGTCCAGCACCATTCCAAGGTACTTAACTGTGTTGACATAAGGTAGTTTTGGCCTATTAAAATAGATTTTAACCTTAGCCTCCATTTCATTGTCCACTCATAGACTTTTTTTGTTTACTTCCAATTATAACGGATTGTGTGTTGTTCAACTTATAATAATGTGAAAAGAATAAAAATATTCAAGATAAAAGTTCAAAAGTCAGCAGCTTTATCCAGAAATATCATTTTTCTTCTCAATGTGTCGGATTTAAGCGCAATAAGCAACATCCATCACTGTGTCACCTGATTTCTAATGTAAAATAGTCCCCTCCGAGTTACGCCAGTCAAATTTCAGCGAAATCACCCGCGAAACGTAAGGAAAGCATACATCATCTGCACAATGCACTATAATAGACTTGCGATTGAAAACCCGATATGGAAATTTAATCAGATTTTCATATACAGTGTAACCTTAATATAACCAGCCTCAATATAATATTTTTGTCCAATTTAACCTATTTTTTTGATCAACTAGGACTGCCAGTAATTGCTAAAGCAAATATAAGTAAACGTATATTTTCCATTACGACGAGCTCCTACGTATAAACGGTCAAGTTTTATTTTAGACATTTCGAAGTTTTTATAAGTTTGATGAACATATCAACCTAGGTCATATTAAAACTAGATGCATAAAAAACGCATCATTACTATAAAATTAGGATTATTTTATTTAGATTAGTAGTTTTTTTTTATGTTACGCATACATTAATAACAAATCTATTTAAAAAGAGTGTAATATTTTCAGACTGTTACTGTAACTTTTAATTAATCCTAACTTAACTTAACTGCCTAATTTACCTTAACTGCCTCATTGGTCTAGAGGTTACCATGTTCGACTACAGACATGAGATCCTGAGTTCGAGTCCCAGATCGGGCCAAGTACCTCGCGATAAGCGGTCGGGCTTGCGCCTGATCTCTCTCCGGTCGTGTCGGATTGCCGTCACATCGGACTATGAGAGTGAAGGAATAGAGAGTGCACTTGTGTACTTTGCCTGCCAATCCGCAGTGGAGCAGCGTGGTGGGTCTATGCTCTAAAAACCCTCGCTCCTCAGACTGAGGAGGCCTGTGCCCAGCATTGGGACGTTAATGGGCTGCTACTTACTTTCATTTTACAATGATTCTTATCTAATTCTATAATTCGCAGGCAATTCACGTATGTTTCAATAAACTCTCCGCAATATAGCCATTATTGTTATATCCCAAGTCACTTTATCAAAATGATTTTTTTTTCAGTGAGAAACTCCTTTAAGCGCTCCAGAATCTCTTCAATTAGAATTATGGGACTCGTTCTTCAAGCCAGAATAGCAACATAAGCCCAGCGGATCCTTAATATACTTGATTGAGATCCCTATCACTTCCAGAAAAAGTTTGAACGAATCCTATATCTTATAAACTTCTTTATTAATCTTAAATAATCTTATGTTGTTGAAATTGTACGACAATATTTTATCAGTGTCAAATTTTCAGCCTTAAATTTTTCATCAAAGCCAAATGAAAATATATTTTCTTTAATACTTTTAAAGCTTACTTCAATATCCATTACGACTGATTATGACTCAATACCATCAATGAGGGTTCACCCGCTTACATACAAACTGCGATGTTTGAGCTCATTCAGTCGCGTAATGCTTCATCTAAAAGCTTTGCGGTACGCTCCGATGTTATCATGTTGATAAAAAAGTATTTCTATTAAATCCACGTGCTTAGTAATTAAAAGAAACGTTTAGATACAACCAAAAAATAATCACCAAACATGGTCTCACTGGAGTAATTATATTTATAAGTACGCATTTTTTATTCCAGACTAGTTGACAAGTTAGCACTTGACTGTCATCTAACCTGATGGTAAGAGATGATACTATTAGCAGCGACTTTCCTCTATAGAACAAGGCTAGAGGGAAAACTCGTCCTTGTGAAGCTGTTATCTTGAAGAAGGAGGCATTAGAGAGACAAAGGGAGAGCTTGCCAGATGGCGCATATTTGCTCGTCTGCCCCCCCTCCCTTTTGAACCTTTGAGTCGTATTCATTCGGGACTCCAGAGCTTAAAGCATCAGTGAACTTCTGGCATCCACCACTCTGAAAAAGGTTCCGCAGGCATTTTGTAGGTATTCTGGTATAGCACTGATTTCTAAACTCCCGGATGGATTTGTATGCTCTATCCGGCATGCGTAAAAGCATTTCCGAGGGAAAAAAATAGTGACGAGGTCTAGATTAGGACAACACAAACTGGTATAGAGATAATTCCACTTTAAAATTTACGTATCATCACTCTTTTTTTTAAATTGCTGACAGTTTAACGCCCTGATGATACAGTCTAAGTTAGTAGCGTGTTAACCTGCAATTAATTTAACTCTAATGTTTATTACACAGCATCGGGTTGGAATGCAATTGTCTTTGCTGGATGGCACGTCTGGTAGTACCACTTTCGAAGCCTCCCACAAGTTCAAATTCCAGAAAATACGATTTCCTAAATTTACCCTGTACTGAATTGAATCTATGATTTTACAAAGTGCAACGACAATTGAGCCAATGAGTCAAAAATCTTCAAATTATCTAAAATACAAAACATCTGCATATCACAGTCAAAAGATGTCTCTTTCTCTCTAAGAAATCTTATACGTAGTTACTCTCCATTTATGGTTACTTTTACATAGGCAACCGTTACTTTTTTATATATAGAAAAAATAAACTTTAACTCGATATATAAATTGTTAATATTGCTCACAAATAAACAAAATGCTCACCTGTTTTAGAAGAAGTTCCGGAGGCTTCTGTCCAGTAACCATCACTTTTTAAGCTCTTTACACATGGATCTTTATGAATAGTTTATTCGAATTTATTTCCCTATATTCAATATTTATTGATTTAAAAATAAACTCGGACAGTTTTGGATTGGCAACCCTGTCAAAACATATTGCTCCATTTCTAACTAAGCATCAAAACCTTATGTCGATTCATTACAATGTGGATGTAGCTATTTTGCACCCCGACTAATGGGTCGGGCGTGTGGGACTCCGCGAGGCTACGAACTCGCAATACCCGCTAAAACCCAGTGGGCCACCATCAAGCATGAGTGGGAGTCAGAGGTTCGTTGACGCATTCCTCTCGGGCCCCACGGTTGGAGTCGTCTCACAAATATTTTATAGGGGAGGAGTTGTATGAACCTCCGCCTTCTGTTTCCTGCACCCCTTCGTCGGGGCTAGAGTGTTTCGGTGGCATTCACCCTTTCTCTTTGCCGTGCCTCCTTAAACGAGATGACAGTATTGCAAAAGGACGAACCCGCTCTCCAGGCCTGCTCACTGATAAGTATTGCTAGTGAGAGGTCTGTGCCGATCAGCGACGTCATAATGAGTCGCTGAGGTTCCCAGGCGGGACATTCTGGCGAAGCGATCTATGTTTGACGAGGCACCACACTTGTGACATCTGGCTGGCGGCTCAAGTGCAAGGCCTTGGGTATATCCAATACGAAGAAAATCAACGGAATACTTGCAGTTTCGATGAAAATAAAATTAAAACGTCGTATATCTTCATGTCGTTAATAGTTGATTAGGTCTCAATACCGTCAATAGGAGCGTGTTCATTTCCATATAAAGTACGATTCCCCAGCGAACAAGCCCATTCAACCGCGTCATACTTCATCTGAAAGCTTTGCGGTCTGCTGAGATGTTATCACTGCTCTTTGGTAAAAATATTTGCCTTTTATTTGCATATGGAGCACTCTGAATAGACTACTCATGTTTACGTCGCTCTGTGCAAAATGAAATTTCAGAATATTCTGAAATATAAAATATCTCTTTGGGCTTTTGTTAGCGTGTTTCAAATTAAATTCTAAATAGAAATGTTTCCATTTGTTTGTTATCTTCTTTACTCCTGAAACTAATATAATATCATGAAACTTTGTAAAGCTGATGCTTCCACTGCTTGTTACCTTAGACCTTTTAAATTATACTACAGATTTAAATACAGTTATTAGCAATAGATAGAGAAATACGAAAGGAATGTTTATGTCCATATATTGCCGAAAAATTCACCAAGCATATTCTTGTGTGCTTAATATTTAAGATAAATATTAAAATTTATTTATATTTTTGTCGTAGCAAAAAAGCTCTTTTTCCGCTTCTAAAATATAGATTCAACAGCTTTTTATTTAATGACAATAATTTTTTATCAGAAACTACCTCGTGAACAAGAAAAATCAGATTAAGATAGACTATAATAAAATCTATTACGTTTCTTATGATATATAAGTGTATACACAAAGATTTTTAATTAAAAAAAAATCGAGAAGTATGTAAGAGGGTTCTAAATATGATGGTAAGCGGCAGGGCCGGGAGAGGGCGACCAAAAAAAGTGTGGATGAATTGTGTGAAAGAGGATATGTGTATTAAGGGTGTGAATGTAGAAATGACAGCGGATAGAGTGAAGTGGCGAAAGGAAACATGCTGTGCCGACCCCACCTAGTGGGATAAGGGCAAGAAAACAACAACACAAAGATTTTTAATAAGCGAAAATACATAGATTCAAATATATATAATCAAATAATCTTGTGCAGACTTGTGGATGCATATATTTTATGTTTGTATATATAATTATCTTGTACGTATGAACATACACACGTAATATAATAGTCACATGGCTGTTATATGTAAGAAAACTTAGATTAAAAATTCTCTCAGGATCCATCTTCGTGACCTACCACGGGCACAGCAGCTGCCTATCAGTGCAGGCTGGCTGCAAATACCAGAAGGATGTCAACTGATGCCGAAGAGGTCCAGAGGATCAGGGCCTCAGCAGACAGAGCACTGATACAAAGATGGCATGAGGATCTCGGATCCCCTATAGCGGGATGGGAATGTAGGAGGCGTGGATTTGCGCTTCTCCTTCCTCCTTGTTAAGTCTCCCAGAGTAATTTTTCGGAGTGCCAGGGTAGATTGCGTCTACCGATCCTCTGGTGCTCCAGTAAAGGATGCGGAGGGTATCGCTGGGTTTTAGTGGGTATTCTGGCTTACTAGCGAGTCCCACACTGCCGATAAGATTTTACTCTGATCGGCGTGCATAAAGGCATTTACCAGCGTAAAAAAAAGCCGATATAATATAGTTAGAGCAAGGTATTCTATTTTTTGTATTTAAAAGTGTATATACTAGATTAAACTCTTCATATATTAATCCATTGAAGACATTTTATGTCAAGCTCTACGTTAAACGTAAAAGAAATAAAAATAATTGTAGAGAGGGTGTATTCATAAACAGCAAAGCTTATGATGGTAAATCTTCATTTCACATGTAAGGGGAGTTGTTTATTTTCTAACATTTTATTGGTAACGACGGTTATAAAGCTGGGATAAAATTTCAATTGCCAGCATCGCAGACAGCAGTGCCATGTCCCCGTAGTTTATTTATTGTGAACCCCAAGCAATGGAGTTGGGCTGATATGTCACAACTGGATGAGACAGATTCTTTTTTTTTTTGTTGCTTTCAGGTAATTTGGTACATGAGAACAAGGAAGAGGTAATTTCACTTTTACGGTTTCTGCACATTATGGTGACTGCACATTGGGACATTGGCTGGGACATTGGCTAGCAGCACGACTCTGAAAATACTGCGGGAACTAGCCTCGATCGTAGATCTCCACAAGTCCAGACTGCAATAAATTAGAAAATGAAAGGTCTCAAAATGTGCAGTGCCGGGAATCGAATCCAGGACCTCTCCTACAGTGAATTTTTGCACCATTGCCTGAAGTGATTTTTTTCGGTTATATTGCAATAAAATACCACATTAAATATAACATAAGTGGGGGTATTTCACGATAATCTACTAAATAAAACGATAGCAATTATAAATTATATACCGATGGCAAGTTCTATTTAATTTTTGTTGTTTATTTTATATAAAATTAATATATACAAAAACAAACTTGTAATGCCATATTTTAAAGTGACTATTTTTAAGTTGGGTATTTTTAATAAGATTTGCCATCACATAGTTTTAAGATATATGTTAAAATTGTCCTACTACAAAAAGCCTATTCTAATATTGAAGATTATTTAAGTGACAAAGATGTTTGGACTTGATTCCATCTGCACATGAAAGCTAAACACGTAACGTACAAAAATTTCTTGCTGGCTTTCTTCTCAGTGGAATTAACTTTTCGAACCGGCGGCAGAGGTGTTACCATCGGACAGACTACTGATGATTTAAAAAATGCTTTTCGAGCCTACTTAAATGGAGAATATTTTGATTTTGACTATATATTTGTCGACCGTTCGCCTCGCCCCATCACACTTTTCGAATTTTTTTTTTTTTTTTTTTTTTTTCGATGTGTGTAGTTGCTGTTAGCCCTACTGGCTTTTACAGCGTAACCGAGAGGGGTGGCGAGCGCAGAAGCTCTGCCTAGGGGTGGGCCCGTAGAAGGGCCCTGCTGCGTCGGGGGAAAACGTTGCTCTAAGGGCGCCTCCTGCGAGGCTCGGACCTAGGCTTAGAGCAACGTTTGCTGCTGCTGAAAAAGACAAGAATCGGACAGGTGCTGAATCTTGACGCCCATGGGTCCGCGACTGGGAGCCGCGGCCGGGGTGCGTCAGATAGCGGGGGCCTCGTCTTCGCCGGCGAAGACGCTGTGTGTGTGTGTTCGTGTACGGGGCATTGTCAATCGTAATCTGGTCGTCTGGGTCGTCAAGGACGTGTTTGGGCCGCCTCTTCCTAGGCGGGATGTTTAGCCTAATCCCATAAGAGGCGGCATTCCTGATGAGAGGGTTTGGGTGACTGACGGCTCTCTTGAAATAATCTACGGAGAGCGTTTTGAAATGATTGTTGACCGTTGCGAGGCCGAGATCTCTGTGGAGATCGACGTTGCGCATGAACCAGCGGGCGTCCGTGGCTATGCGCATGAATTTGTTCTGCAGCGTCTGGAGTCGAACCAGCCGGCGTGCAGGAACGTGAGCGAACACTACGCTCGCATAGGAGAATATGGGGCGGATGCAAGTTTTGTAGAGTGTCACCTTGTGGCGCAGTGACAATTTACTCTTCTTGCAGATCATGGGATAGAGGCGACTTAGCACAAACGCTGCCCTGCCACGGACGGTGCGAATGTGTTCGGTGAA